>VZRO01002100.1:291809-342274 GCA_013397915.1 Daphoenositta chrysoptera
GGCATGCAGCCTCCTTGCAGCCTGCCCAGGAGAGCGAGGAAGGTAACAAACACGGAATCTCTGTTCAGTATTAAAGATCTTTTAAAAGTCTTTCCAAACTCAAGGGAAAAGAAAGAGGTCTCTTCTCTGCTTCCGTGTGGTTTCTAAACTGCCACCTGCAATAGTCCTGTCCTTTCGGAGACAGTCCATTGCACTGAACATCCAAACATGGGGTGTTCTCAATTCCCCCCATGTCCTTTAAATGGATAAAAGAACAGTTTATGGTATTACAGTTCTTAACCACGTTTTGCAAAGGGTCGTTTTAAGCTCCACGCGGCCCGCGACTCTGCCCTCTTCTTTCCGCCGCCATCTTCCGTTCCATCTCACCTGACTTTCTCCTTCTTCCTCCAACTCTAACGCCATGGTGAACAGCTTCCATTGAAGGAAAAGCCCTTCTCCTTGGATGCTGCCCGTTGCTTGACACTTTCTTCAGTCTGAGAAAACTGAAAACAGGTTCCCGCCGGGTCTGTGTGGGACCCTATGGAGTGGGGGAGGGGAAGCCCCTCCCAGATCTTGGAAGCTGCTCAGGCAATCTTGGCCTTGCAGCCCATAAGTGCTCTTTAGCTGCCTGCAGCTTTGAGGGGAGGGGCCCCCCACAGCATGCCAGGGACCCCTGCCCTGGCATTGGGGGAGGGGGGCTTGGCCCGGCTCCCCCAGGGCCGGGCCCAGAGCTATTCCTGCTCCCCACCCCCTTCCTGCAGGAGCCTGGATTCAAAGAGGAAGTTCCTGCGCCTCTCGCAGGTTTAAATATGCGAATTTGAAAAGCATAATTGGATTGAGAAATTGCTAATCAACTTAGCTCTCACCCACGACAATTTCACATCATATGACATGGAATGCCTTAAGGAGAGGCAGCAGCAAAACACACATGTGCACATTGCCCTGACTCAATCCAGTTTCTAGGGCACCCAGACTCCTGAATTTCTGATGAACTTCCCCATTCTGGTGCCCTCTGAGGTAGGCAAGACAAAGGTTAAGAGACACAGAGCACTAATAAAGAGACAGCTGAGACTGCCAAGTTTCCTGTTCCTGCAAGCACTGGCATTGCTCCTGGAATAAAGGGGAAGAACAGGCTGTTAAAGTACTGTTGTATCCCATAGCTCAAACATCTGCAGAAATTAGGGGATTTACTCTTCCGTCCCCTCTCCTTTCTCCCAAATTCTTGAACACTTACAACTACAAACTCTTGCAATGCCTTGTGTACTTCATACCACAATATTGACTTCCGTCTCACAGCACAGAGCCCCACTTTAATTTTATTTAGCTCATAACACTAAGCTTCTGTAGCACCTTTTCAAAGCATTATACTGAGAACTCTTAGAAAAACAGTAAAACATTTTTTTGATCCCAAGGAGTAAGGAAAAGCATCCCCATGTGACTAGTTTTCAGTGTTGAAATTAAAGCTTTGGAGAAGTCAACAGAATATAAAATCTAAGTCCCAAGGGGTTTAAGGTGATCCAGAGTCAAGCTGAATATATCTAACACAAATTTCCATTGGAAGTTTTGTTATACGTAATTGAGAACACCAAGAGAGAGTCTTTTCTATATTTGCATAAATAATATGTTACACTGGAAAAAGATTCATTTTTAAGCTTTAAAAACACTGTTTTAAAAACATAGGTAGGACTTCATCCAGAAACATACAGGATTCATCTTTTGTGAATAACAATGTATGCTGAAGCAACTTCTCAACTCTCTCCAGAATTATTTCTTGAAGCATTGGAAGCATGGAAGTAATTTAATATAAAGAAACACTAATTTAAATAGTTCTAAATTAGTGCATTATCTGAAGTGAGATATAAGTGTAATCTAGCTTGTTACCAAATGGCATCTAGCTCATGCTCTGAGCATCCTTATTGTAGTGAGCTATGTTTGCTGTCTTCTGAAAGTATATACACCTCCATTTCTTAGCCATTAGGACTAAAATCAGTATTTAAGAGTTGAAACAACTTGGCATGTGAAAAGGTTAGTCCTCATATGGCACTAATTTAAGTCGATCAAGAATGGCTATGTACCTAAAAAGATACATCCAGCCACATATTATATGCTCAATCACAGGATAAAGTTCTGTACCATTGACTTCTACAGCAGACTAGACCATAATGATCCCTGCTGTCCTCAAAATCTACCCCTGAAAATTGAAAATAAACAAAAAAAAGACCCACAACAAAACCACCAATCCAGAAAAACAAGATACACACAAATAAAAATATCACAAAAAACCACACACACTCCCCACACCTGACTCATTTTCCCATTCTGTAGTTCTATGTAAGAGTTTACTTGGCTCAGGAGGGGGAGTGAACATTATCTTTGTTATAATAAATTGAGTTTTCATCTCAGAGAACTTTTAAAGAGCATTATCTACAGCATTCAGACATGAAAACTGTCTAGCACACATGCCCTTACTGTATTAGATGTGCTTTCCAAGCTTAGATATAAGAGTTTAGTCCCCCACTTGTTTCTCAGGTCAGAAAGGGCTAACAGTACTTCAAAAGACAGCGCATACTCTCAGCTGGGTAAGTTTTTCACTGTGGGGGGAATTACAGTCCCGAAGGAAGCTCTTTTCTTCTGTTAAAAGGAGAAATTTTGGCTGCTGAGGGAGGCAGAGCTGTGGGAGAAGGTTTTTAATGAACTCAAGTAGAAATTGTGTGAATTAACAGCTGCCTCAGTGGATGGGGAGTCAGGAGATATGTGTTCTATTCCTGGTTTTGTGACCTTGTGAGGCAGAACGGTTTTACTTAATAATTACTGCACTGCAAGTAATTGGTAGCTTAAAAATCATATAATGCAATACTCATACAGTACTGTTAGCCATTTTATGTTGCTTTCAATTTAGTAGCAAATGAGACAGGAGATGTCTCAGCCCTTCTGAAGAGAGAAAGTGGAAAGATAAGACCAAAGCCAGGACCTGTTTTGCAGAGTGCCACATACATGCACAGAGTGCAGCAAAGACTGAACGGGTAGACAGCAAGTGAGAAAGACATCCAAGTATGATTGCCCTAGACCTACTGGCCAAGCAAGGAGTAACATCCTGGCAGCAACTACCATCCCCTCCAACTTGGTATTTTTGAAAAAAGTCATCAGTACTGCAGAAAAAAATGGAAGAGTTGCATATTAAAAAAAAAAAAAAACAAAAAAAAACCCCAAACCAACCAAACAAAAAAACCCAGACTAGAAATCATCAAGCATCTTAACACACAAGCCCAATAAAGTTACATGATTGTCTAGGACTTTGCTGGTCACAGTATCAAGCATATTTAAGGAAACCTGTGAAATATAACAAATTGTGCAACGGGTCATATCTTGGCTTCTGAAAGCAACATGGATGGCTTAAAATTTGGAAGGGTGAGAGGATTGTTAATCCTCTAAACACTCTTTTATTACAAGACTATAAATCACTTTGCTATGTACTATAAAACAAAGACTATATCCCAAAGACTAATACAATTTAGAAAGGCATTATGCAACCTCTTCTCTTCTGGTTTTGCAGAGTCTTCCCCATCTGGTATTAACTCAGACAACCTGTCTCTTCACATTATCTTCAAGTTGCCTTTAAACTTTCATTGCACCCTGGGTATGAGATTTCTGTTCTCAATCTGCACCTTAACCAGTAAAGTTTCTGGTTATACTGTCAATATTTTCCCTGGGTCAGGTCAATATTTGATCTCTTGGCTTTCTTCATAAATGAAATTAATACTGCAGCAAGAAAAAGCCCTCTGAGTTTTACCAGTTTTGAAACATAAGCTCAAAAAGGAAACCTCAGGTGTCTTTTGAAAATGGAAGGAAAATATCCCAGCTATGAACTTTAGACAATGACTCTAGTTTTTATTATCTACCTATACTTACAACTAAAAAAAAAAATTCATCTAATATTCTTCAGAAAGCAACCCCTAAGTATTAGCATACATTAATCTAATTTGCTGCAAATTTAAAAATTACAT
The DNA here is from genome assembly GCA_013397915.1 of Daphoenositta chrysoptera. Lineage (NCBI taxonomy): Eukaryota > Metazoa > Chordata > Aves > Passeriformes > Daphoenositta > Daphoenositta chrysoptera. Next base: position 295,793 of record VZRO01002100.1, read on the forward strand.
ATATTTGAGCTTTCTTTCCCCATTCTACATAAATTTGTGTGGCTATACAACTCAATAACCCAAAAGATTGTTACAGCATAAATTCTTCATCAGAAGAACTACCCAAAAGCAGCATTCCCTGGTGTAGCTGACCTCCAGCTGCATTAACAGGTGTTTACTGCAGTGCTCGAGTACAGTGTCTAGTTTGCCATAGTGAAAATAAAAATGTAAAACAAAAAGCCCACACAGCATTTTTCAACTCTCATTGCTATCCAGAAAAAGGTGAAATGTCCTGCTGTGGGGTAACAGAGCCGTACAGCTCGGCCTCAGTGGACAGGAATGGGCTCAGACATGATGGGCTATGACTCGGCGAACACAGCTCAAAGCTGGGTGTCTCAGCGCTGTGACAGCACACACACTCAGAACAGGTTGGCTCTGTGCACCCCAGGATCAAAGGCAAAACCCTCATGATCCAAAGCCCTCTTCTCTAGAAACACATCATCAGCTTCAACACCTACAAAACATTAAAACATTAAATCCAGCAGCACGAGGAGAACCCGTTTGTAAAAGGCCTTTCAGCTCCAGCCCAGTAAAATCAGATCAGTCAGCTAAATGAAAAACTGGATTTTTTTAAACCATTCAGGAACAATTGCACTTATAATGTACTCAAACTATGAATTTGTAGAAATCTCATATTTCGTTGCCAGTATAAACACTTCTTTTTCCCCTTCCTTTTGTAGAATTTATCACCAACACACAACCATGCTCCACACAAAATTATTGAAAAACTGTGAGAACAAAGAGTATCTTTAGAAGAGATACATTTTGTTTCTGCAATCAAGTAGCATTATAATGCAGTTTCTAAAGACTGAAAATTTTCAGTCATTATTTTGTGGGAATGAATGGAAAGTGTTTTGTACTTTTCCTGTATTTCTTGCCTACATTTGCATGAACTTTGTTGAAAGAAACCAGTCTTTTCTAACAAGCCAAAAAGGTTAAACCACTATCCCAATAAGAAAATAAACACATTAAGAAAATGCTAGAACTGACGGATCACGTGTGCTTTCTTCTGCCTTGAGTGTAACACCAGCAGGTTTTAGACAATGGACATTCTCCAATCCCATATTACTACAGCAGTATTTGCAAGAATTATGTAAAACTCTGCCACTTCCCCAGTAACATGGAAAAATGAACCATAATCAGTAAAACACAACATCCTGGTACAGAGACCGAAGGCAGTGAGAGTAAACATTACCAGGTGGAAGCCAGGCACAGCCAGGAGAGCCCCACACCAAAGGGTTCGGTGGCATAAACCAAGCTCACCTGCACTTCCTTGCCTCTGACCTTTCTTCACCTCTACCATATGTCATTTCATACTCCCAGAGCACAGAATAAAAAGATTACCTCTGTTGGCCCCTTTTGCACTTTAATCCCACTGATCAGGGACACACTTGGGCACGTAGATACTCTAAGGTTATTATTGCTCTCTTTGTTTTCCTTACTTGTGAAGCATGAAACCAGTGTTCAGTTATACATCATAGAATAAAAACACCTGGCTCAAGCGTCTGCTCAAATATCAGTGAAAATATAAATTACTAGTATAGAACCTCTGCAAAAAGTATTTCTAGATCTACTTCCCAGTGCCCAGCAGGTAACAAGACACTCCACAGAAAGAAGCCAGCCTAACTTCTCTTGTTGCTTTGAGGAAGGCTGGATCACAGGACAAGAAAACAGCAGCCACAGAAAGACCCATAACTGTCAGTCTGTTGCAGGCAAGAGCTGCAGTCCTGCAGAGACTGAGCAGCAGAAGTTAAGCTCTCTAGACAGTACCCCACATGCAGCAGCAGCCAAGGAGCCTCTGGACATCCTGGGCTGCCAGTATCTTCTGCTGCAGGATGGGCAGCAACGGGACAATACCTCCTTGGACACCAGAGAAGGAAAGTTCCCATAACAGCAGTATCTGGGGGAAGAAATAGTCTGCTTAAGTGTGTACAAACCCAATTTCCTTCCTGATGTCCTGTCCTTTCCTCCCTTCAATAAGGCACCGCTTTATTATGTTACTCGGCAAAGAGCAGTTTGTTCAACAGAAGGGTAATTAGTTTAAATTTTTCTGTGTAGGAGCTTAAACCAGTATTTGTAAGTGACCTCTAAAGGGTCCTTGTTGCTGTCAACAGCATCCTGGCAGGAAGTTAGAGGTTCAGTACAGTTCAGTTTACAATAACCAAACCAGGACTGCTTACTTACTGTATATATATCTAGTAACCAGACACTTTACTGCTCTCAGTTGCAGGGGAAAAGCTTGGATCTTCACCCGCCAATTTAAGAAAAAAAAAGAAAATTAAAATGTATCAACAAAATTTTCCCCCCTTTCTTAACACAGAAGGGAGAAAAGACACACTTGCCTTGTCATAGCACTCCTCTCTGTCCTCAGACCAAGAAAGCAGTCTGGGATTACAGTAAGACTGTAGCAATTACTGAACTACTGCTCTTAAAAATACAGGCCCTTTTCCTCTAGGGGCCCTGTTCATCTGCTTCCAACAGAAGACTTCCTAGCAGAAGAGGAGGTCTGACATCTTCATTTCTTTCCATTAATTAAATACTGCTAAGGGTAAACACCTTTTAACAGAAATTATCTCTTATCACCATGATTCAGCATGACTGAATATAATTTTTAAAAAAGCCTAATATTGTGTCCTGTAGCAAGCCATGGGTTTTAGCTCTATCATGTGTACTTGTGCTAACATGTAATAGAGACAATTTAGGAAGAGAGAGAGAGGATTTAAAACAGTTTGCACAAAAACTAGCAACGTAACAATCAGTAGTAAACGAGCTGTAATCCAGCTCTCAAGATTTTTCCAGGCAATGTGTAAAACCAGTTGAGGTTTTCAGTCTATTACACTGAAAAAGACTCCCCAGGCAAGTCCAGATGCTTAACCAGAGCTTTGCTCAAAAGCCAGAGAACAGAACAGGAGGCCGCTGAAGACAGGAACACATGGAAACAAACTGCTTCCATGCAGCTGCATGGGGAAAAAAAGCTGCAACAGAGACAATGAAGGGTGCTGAGGTAAAAGAAATGGTTTATAACAGTCATCCGTTTAAAAAAAATATTTTAGCAAACTTTTACTACCCATCTAAATACAAATAGTTCCTTAAACAGAGATAGCACATAGCATGACTGGGCTCAGCAATGTCAAGCTGCTCAGCCAAAACTGAATCACTGAAGTTAGAGCTCTTTCTCCAAGTATTTGACAAAAACACCTCTCTTCCACTCTCCTGGGCAGCTGGCTCACTCTGGAGTCCCTGACTTGGCTCTGCTCTGACACTTAACCCATTCAGGAGTTGAGTCTCCAGGCCAGCGATCGCTCTGCAAACATTTCCCAAGAGGCAACAAATGAGTGTATGCTGGCCTGTTTCCACCTCAGATTTATTGCACTCTAGGGAGAATAAATCTTAATATCTAAGGAAAAACAATCAATGTAAATTTATTACAAGTGCACAGTTTACGAACTTATTTTTAAAAAGTTATTCAAAGTATCATGGTTTTTTCTTTGTTAAGTTTTGCTTCCTTTTTTTGCTCCCATTATTTGACTAACAGGAAGTCAAAGAAGACATGCAAAAGTTAGTTTAAAAAGTACCTCCGTCTTCCTGTCTTAAAAGCAAAGTATTCTCTGGATATTGGAAAAAAAAAAAACAGTATTATTTTATACCAAGACAAAAGATTTACATTTGCCTGCTATTTATTAGTAACAATATTCACTCCAAATAATAATGGACTTGGACACACAGCTGAAATGCAACATATGTACTGACGGAAGAACAATAATAAGCCATAGCTTTCACATACTTTACATACCACATCAGGCATCATTCCTGCCTCAACACCCAGGTGAGAAGCAACAGCCACCCCATGCTGCTGCTCAGGGATCACCAGAGTTCTGGTGGGGGAAAGGGGACCTCAACCAGATAAGGAAGAGAGCAGAAAACCCCAGATATTCGAAGTCTGTCTGCCTGCTCTCACATCTCCAGGAATGCCAAGTCACCTCCGCACATTTCACATCTCTGAGAACAGGTACTGTTCCTGGCCCCATTATTCTAGATTTTTCTCCTAAGAAGCATCCCTTTGCCATCCATTTACCTAAGGCAAATGCAGCAAATTCTGCACCAGAAATTGCTTCTGAGCTGCATCATATATTGTAAATGTCAAGGATGAGTATTTCCTTTTTGCCCATTTTACAAATATCTTACACTGTATTATACCAAACCAAGAGGCTTGGGGAGATGGGGGATGTACCCTTCTGTTCGTACAGTTTATTTTATTCAGTTCATAGCATTTCCTACAGTTGCAGCACCATATTCTGCAGGAAGAAATGCAATATAAGTATTCTTAACCTCCAAGGAAGCTGAGGTTAAAGAGCCCTCTACTGAAAGTTCTGTTTTCTCACAAGTTTGCTACACTTCATAACCTCTTTTTCTCCTCCACATCTCAGAACAGTTGCATTGATCACTCAAGCAACAACAGCATAACCTCCCTCCATAGCCAATACTGTGAAACAGTCAAATCCTGAAGACATTCAACATGTTTATTAAAAATGCTTTCTCATTCTGCTTATAGCAACAGTGCTCACTAAGCCTGAGCTTTTAATTGCCCAGTATAATCAGAGAACAGTCTTCAGGGCCTACATTTAGCTAAGTTTACAAATTTGCATAGACCCTGGTGTTTTGCAGGCAAAGAAGAAGAATATGCAGTTCTTCCTCCAAAAAGTGTACAGCATAACTTTTTAATCACTTTATTTGGGGAAAAAAAAGTTATGGAGTAAATAGAAGTGTTGATGGCTCAAAATTGTACAAAATATCAATTCAATTCCTTTTCAGTACAAAACTCAATGTAGAAAGAGAAAAAGATGAGAAATTGTAAATAAATTACAGCAAACTTCCCACTGATGGCAGCTGGAAGATAAAACACACAGTTATCTGACACAGAGAAGGTTAAGAGGACAAAAGAATGAATTGGGTGGACATGAAAAATTGAAGGAAAGACAAATTCAGAACTGATGTCAGGCCACACTTTGTAATTGCGGAACTGAATGCCAGACATTAACACAGAGCCGGGGTCATCCAGAGAACGATCAAAGGGCACTGGGGGGACATTGGGCACCGAGGTGCAGAAACTTTCTGCAGAAAATCTTACTGGTCTTTACCTACTTGTACTGTAGCTGTGTTATATGAAGTAACTAACATGAAGTGGAGTGTTCTCTCAAGACAAAAAAAACCCCACCTATAGAAAGAAAGAAAATAGTCATACCACTGAGGTTGTCAATCATAAGCAAAAGAAAACTACAGCCATTCAAAATAAACTGCCCCTTCAGAGCTGAGGTCACCTTGTCAATATCAATCTTCTCATTTTGATGCACATTAAGAGCTATTGGAGTGTCCCCTTTCATCCTGTGACTGTGAATTGACCTTACTGACACTACTGAATACAATATGGTCATTTAGGGATGTGGTAATTATTGGTAACTCCACTAACAAAGTTAGTAACACATAGGGCACCGTTGCTCTGGCTTGTATTGCCACCTGGCCTTTATTTTAAGAGATTTATTCTAATTTCATATGCCTTGACACAAACTACATACACATCAGTCCCTTATTTACAGTTATTTTCCATGGGATTCCCATGACAGCCTCTTCTAAAAAAGAGTATTTTCACCTGAAAAAAACCCAAAACTAAACCGTTGCTTAAAAAGTCTGAATTAAGCCCATAAAAAGTCATACTACACAAACACAAATATTCCTACAATAGCACCCTTCTGTATTCCCTATCTTCTGTCAAATTACTACACAGCTGGGTCAAGGGTGAAGCCTCCTGCCACGTGTTGCAGCCTGTCACTGCAGAGGTGACACCACACATCCCCAACACCTCTGATACGCACCAGCCCATCAGAAGCAAACCCCACCAAAGTGCACCTCCCTCTCTCCAGGATTATACTATGCTTCCAGAATGAATCCGAAGGTAAAACTGTCTCCAAGACTCGAGATGGGAAGGGAAGGTGCCTAAAATCTGAATACATACTCCTTTTTGCACGACCCCTGAGCAGCTGAAGCCTTGTGAGCCTGAGACTGGCCATGCTGGGAGAGCAGTGGCCAGCCCAGGCACACACAGCACCTGCTGCACTGCTGCCAGAGATAAGCCACAGTGCTTCCTCAGGCAGCAGCTTCCTTCGGTCTGAAATTGCCTTTACTGATTTGCTGACGAAGATATATACTGTGATCACCACAGAGATGACTTTTTGTTAAAAGGAATGAGAAATAATCAATAGTAGCTTGGGCTGGAAAGGGACCTTGGAATTGATTTGGAGATGACATGCTGGGCTTAGGCCCAAAGCAGAGATCCTGGCCAAGCAGAGTCTAATGCTTTTAGAGTTCATTTAAAGATGACCCCAAATTAAATTTCCAATTGTAGGGGTCTAATTCACTCCAGATTGTTTAAAAACACTGCTAAGAAAAAAGAAAAACCCCAAAACAAACACCCTTCTGAGGTTTTGGAGTTCAACTTACTAAGTTTTTAAGCAGACCTTGTATTTTATCCCATGCTTGTTCACTTTTCTTGCTATAGGTTGTCACATTCTGCTAACCCGGAAGATCAATCAGAGGCAAGTTTCACCGACAGCTTGCAAATACGACTGTTTTCTTCACACTCTTTCTATTCAGTGCTACATCTGCCATAGACAGACCCACATTTTTAAAGCTCTTTATTTTCCCTTGAAATAGATATAAAATGCAGTAGCAAGGAGAAGGCACAATACTCCACCTATTTAAATTAAGCACTCAAAAATATTTCACCTCGTTTTGCCATATCACAAGCAAGACTTGAGAAGTTACCTGGCTTTAGAGATTGCCACACATTCATCCCTCCAGACTGCAGCAGTCCCATCACATCAGATTCATCTGCAGTGCAGTCTTACCTGCCAACTGTGCCAGAAGCATTTCCTTCACAACTGAAAGAAAAGTGAGAATAAACCCCATGCTGGTGACCTGGCTAAAGGTCACTGAATCTCACTCCGCTGTGAAATGCCACTACAGACATCCAGAAAAAGATCCAGAGCACCAGAAATGCAGCAGTGACAGAAAAGCTGTCATCTGCTACTCAGAGTATTTCAGTAGCTCCAGCAGCCTGAGCAGTACCTTTGCAGAGTTCTCAATGCCAAAGCTCCAGTGTTTTTCCCTAAAGAAAGCATCACTCTGCAAAGACAAGGGAGATGAGGTGAACGTGGTGGAAAGAAGAGGGGAAATAGAGGTGAAAAACACTTCTTTCAAGTGAGTCATACTCACTTGGACTGTTTCTTCAGCTGTGTCTTGACAAACAATTAATGCTAGATTTTCACACTACCACTCATTTGGCAGAAGATATTTAAGTCAATACAAAACACAGATCGGATTTCAAATTAGTAAGATCACCAATGAATTATATGACGAGAATGCTGGCACCAGGCTTCAGCATGCCACCTGGTATTCCAGATTGCACTGATCCCAGCCTGTGCTGGTCCCCACCACCTGGTGCATTGCAAAATGCCTCTTCTGCAGTACTGCAAGGCTTTCTGAGCAGCCCTTTTGGAGAGAGGGCACTTCTGTTTCCAAGGTCACCCACACTTCCAAGAAACAGCCTTGCAGAAAGGCTGCTCGGCTCCACCAGACCTTTATTTGCATCTCAGCACTGTAAGAACTGCACATCACTCCAGCCTGCTGACTGACCAGTGATCCTATCACTGCATCCTCCTCATGACCAGCACTACTTTCTCATGCCTATTTTGCTCATAGAAGACAGCTGTACTCCTCCTTGGCATGACCCAGCGTGAGCACCCCCACTCCCAAAGGGTGTGCATGCTTCTGCCCAAATCAGCTTCTCCTTGCTGCCAGAACTTTATGAACCAGCTCTTTTTCTCCCCTGTTGATCCAGTTTGATAACAGCTCATGCCCATTTCCTGGTCACAGCTGGAGCCAGACCATGAAGTGAAGCATGCCCAGATATGCCCAGAGAACCCCTCAGAAAGCCCTGCTATTTCTGGGTGAGGGGCATCTTGTGCTGTATCATCTGACCAGGAAGCAGAACTTCTTAAACATAAGCAGACAAATCCCCTAGTACAGAAACTAGCCGGGGAAGGAGCTGTTGCTATATTTAGCAACAGATAATTTTGTAAGTCCAAACAATAATGAAATTATCAACTGTAGAGCAGGAGTGGTCACATGCGTAATCTACATTGATGAGCAGAGAGAAGTCATACCAGGGTCCAGACCAGATTTCCCACTGAAACCTCACTTCTGGCAGGAGTAAGTCACCACTATTGCTGCACACAAGCAGCTCTGTAGTGCTATTTATCTTCTTTAAAACTAACAGCAAAAAACTCCAGGAGTGAGGGCTGAAGAAAAATTGGCAGAGACTGCAAGCTTTGGCCAGGGCCTCTCTAGGAGCACTCACAAGGACATAGCACACAGTACCTGGTTCTCCAGCCCCTGCCACCCCCAGGGACACACAAGCAGCTGGACCCCATGCCAGAACACAATGTTCAGAGAGCAGCACAATCTAAAACACATCAGCCCAGCCAGCCCCTTGCATTGCAAGTAACAGGACTGATAGGAAAATCATAAAAAGAACAGCATACTTGGCTTAGAAAGTAATTTTCTTACATGGCTTCCAAGGAGATTTCTAGCAATGCCAAGGAATCAGTAGCACAACAGATCCTTCCTTCTTACCTGGTTCCCCCAACTTCTTCCAAATGCAGCAACTTTCGTGACTGTGTTCAACCTTTACATGAACCAACTCCAGCCACCTGGCACTGAAGATTTGATGCTGAAACACCTGCAAAACAAGGTGTAGCAGATCAGTTATCACTCACCTTAACCAGAAAAGCCTGTGTCTCATCTGCTAGATCACAGAACCCTAGCAGATTTTCTGGGATCTAGCTAGCAGGCCAGAGGGGAGGGGAGCCAAGGGACTGCCAGGTACACACAGAGCCTGCCTGGGGGAGGTGCAGTGCTGCTGCTACAGCTGAGCTCCTGGGGCAAAACAAGTACGGGAGAGCTAGTGAGTGACTTCACAGAATCACAGAATGTTCTGGGTTGGAAAGGACCCTCAAGGATTAAGTCAAACTCTCTGAAGTGAATGGCCCATACAGGGATCAAACTCATGACCTTGGCACTGTTAGCACCATGTTCTGGCCAACTGAGCAATGAAAGATTGGTGGGAGGTCTGGTTGCATATTGGGGGCAAAAAAGACACATGAACTGGAATAAAATGTGCCAATATGAAGTTCATAATTATTATTTTTTTAAAATATCCCACATTTTCATTTACAGGATAAAGATATATAGAATCACTGCTTTGTGACTCACAGCTACAATGTTCTAAATCCAGCACTAGGAACACTAAAGGACATTTGCCATGCCATTGCTCTGTTTCCCACCTTGGCAAAAGCAGATAATTTATGATCTCTCTGCTATCAGTGTAGCTTAGAGGCTTCTTACGCTTACATGAGTAAAAACCGTTGAAACTGTTAGAGTGGATGCAGAATAAAAATGGTAAATATATCAACCCTCCGTATTAGCTACAGCTGGAAGGAAAATAGGAGGCTCAGCAGATTAATTGCTTTACTCATTATGGCAAATTATCCATTCCAAAAGGCATGAAAATAATATGTGTATGTTGGAGGACATTAGCAGAGGTGTAAGAATTCCCATTAACAGTGCTAGTTTATGGTTTTAACTTTACAACAAATTAGCCATGCATTACTAAAGCTTTTCAACAGCTCTCTTGCTAGAAATTAAACCTTGAGCTCACAACTATTAACATCTCTGTCTTTTCATAATAACAAACCTTAAATGAGATAAATTAATACTTTTCTGCAGTGGTTGGGAAAAAAAACACCAATTCAAATCATTCAAGAGTAGCTTCAAAGGCAAAAGTCCACTTATCCTTTCCTCTCCTAATATATGCTAATTTGTTTCAGTGAGAGTATTAACATTTAAGAGCAGCCAGGTCTACTTCACCTGCCCCAGTGTAGCAGAGAGGCTGCTTTGGAGTGACAGCCGAAGCCCAAGGGCACAGGCTGCCCTCAGCAGGACACGCTGTGTGCACACCCCAGCCCACAGCACGGGTGATGCCTAGGGCCCCATTCATGTCACCAAGGTGAGAGAGCAAGAGAGGACCTCCGAGAATGTCTTACAGGTTGGAATGGAGTAATTCACTGATACTGTCAAAGTCCAAGAGAAATCATTCCTGGGCTGGGAGAGCAAGAGGCTGGGGTGGGTTCTGCTTTACACCATTAGGCACAGTGGAATGATAGGCATGTTTCCCTGCTGAGCCCTTTTACCCCAACAACAACAGGATGAATTATGTCCAATAGATATTACAGTTCATTTCTTCAGAAGATGAAAGTGGCATCTTTTAGTTTTAGACGTGAAAGGCTGGATAACTATCTTTCCCACTTGCAAGCCTCAGGGACTAACAGGCATCACTCCATCTGGGAGACAAAAATCCGCCCTTCCAGCTGAGACCATAACCCAAGAGTATTGATCAAACGTCCACCTCCCTTCCACGTAATAGAATTTCCCAGTGAGCTAATTGTTTTTCCGTCTTTCATCTCCATAAATAAGGTCAATGGCAAGGGCATAGAAGAGAGAATTAGCTCTAAGTGTTCTTGGCTTCAAAGCAAGAGGAGACAGAGCTTCCAGATTTTGGAGAGTGCTCTACAGGATTTATAAAGTACCATGGGACCTTCCAAATATCTGAATTTAGAATTGCTTCAGCTTAGGACAAAGCTTGTCTGTGCTGCCCAAAGATTTATGCTTTTCTACATCTGCTGTTACAATTTGGCAATGGCACTTGTAGGTCACTGATGGCCCTTTAGCTGTCCCTCCAACACTGACCAGTTCTCATCCACAGCTACTAAGGCATTTTGCTAACACGCATAAAGCTTCACAACAGATGTGGAGGCAGGCACGTAGCACAGTGCACCTCTGTGCCTCGTCCTCATTACCCTCTGCCTGCAATGCCAGAGCTGAGCAGCACCTCCTGCCCCACAGCCCCGTGCTGTGAGTGCAAGTGAGGCAAAGCAGAGTCGTGACAATGCAGGTTTGAGCATGCAGATACACACCCACATCAGGCTTACAGAGAGAAACACTCAACTACCAGCAAAGGTGACAATGACAGAATTAAAACCCAATTCCTGAGATAAAAGCAGGTACTCTGGCTTTCTCTTCCAAAGCACCAATGATTATCCGAGGTCTGGTCATCAGCCCTCCTCTCTTTTTTCCCCCCAAAACATGGGCATTCCCTTGTGCAGTATAAAAACCCTACAGGACTCATTAGTATCTCAGGCAGAATTAATAACAAGAATCAGGAATGATGGTCAGAGACAGGCAGCTGCAGACTTCTTCTTTTATGGGTAGGGAAGCAATTAACTTGCTGCTGAACTCTTCACAGAGTGTTTTCCCATATTTTGAGGACAGCTAGAATTGAAAAGAAGTTACACTGAGAGTATAAACAGCAAGTTCCAGAAAGATTTTTAAAAAATAATAAATTCAGCCGACCTCCACGAGTCTATCCTGTACTTTTTCACTATCAGACTAACTACCTGAATGCTGGTTGTGTGTGGTGAAACTTCTGGCACACTCGGGGCTATTGCAGCATCTGCTTTACAACCCTCAGGTTACAACTGAGTCAAAACTGTCCCAGCACAAGACAAGATGGCAGAGTCAGAGCAGGGGTGAGGCTGTGTGGAGTGACCGGAGAGTTACAGCCTCACCAGACCGTGTTCCTACCAGCCCCTACCTCCACAAGACAGGTGGGAGGAGAGCTCTCATCTACTGGGCAGCCAACCTAACAGTCACAGCTGGAAACAGTTTTACATCCTCCCAGTCGGGGCAAGGCAAAACTCAGTGGTGAAATTCCCAAGTGTTTGCTGTTCCTTCGTTAATACTGGTACTGAAGCTGTAGAAAATAGTTTTGCATTCTGGAAAGATGCCTTTTAAGCCAAGCTCTGAGTTTTGTGGGGTTTGCAGAGACCACCTCTCAAGAGGCAGAACAGACATAGCAGATGTTACTGGTCTCAAAACAGACCAGGCACCCTGTCCTGAGGGACCAGCCCCCATTAACCAAAAGCTACAACACAAGTAAGGTCAACAGTAACACCATGTCCAGCATTTGTAAATGGAATTCTGCAAAGAAAAATTTTTATTGGAACGTTCCTGGCACATTTACATATGTTTTCACCACATTTTTGCCAGAAAGGACACCTTATAGAATAGAAAACCTGCCAAAAACATATCCAGTTCAACTCTGGGAATAATTTTTGAAAGTCTGTTCCTTTCTGGATGTGAGCAAAGGTTATTACGTGGCTAGAATAGATACAGTCCAGACAGATGGAGCATCATGGGGGGAGGAGGACTGAACTCACGATCTGTTTGTTTCCTGAAGAGCCTTTTGTAATGAAATTTGTAAAAAGACTTTTTGTAAATTCAAGTGAATTAAATTGCTTTATATGGCACTGGGATAAACAACGTATTGACAATTAGTTGTTTTTTTAATTGCTTAAGCCATGAATCTTGGAAACAGAAGAACAAGCAGGAAATATTGGATAAAATAATTTTAAAATGCACACCTGTCAGTAGGCTGAAAATTAATCCTCTTCCAAAAAAGAATTTCTCATTTAAATCATACAAACAATCCCATCAAAAGTCTGAGGTTTATTTTTTTTCAGGAATAAAGATCTCTATCCTTCTTTTCAAGCTATGACCAGTCTCAGATCACAGAATCATCTGTCAAGATCCTCAATAATTCATCTTGCTCCCTGCATTGTCACTGTCTGTAATGAACAATGTGCCTTAGAAAGTATTGCATGATCCGAAGACCTCTGAATCTTTAACAGGATGCAGTCTTGTAAGATTTGCAGCCTCTCCTGATAATTTTTGAAACAGCGTACAATACTACAAATACATGCTGCAAATTTGAGCATAAAAGAGAATTCCTATAACATAGTGCTGTTTTTCTTTGGCATCAGATATATATTACTCAAAAAAAACCCAACAAACACAAAAAAGCAGAACCAAAACAAGGAACTTATGATCTTAAGCCAACAGAGAAAGAGAAGATCTGAGACAATCTTAGCAGGCCTCACGAGACTGATGTGATTTTCAGCTACAGCTAATGTTATTTTAACTTAAATTTATCTTTGCTTGTATAATTTAACTCTGTTGTGGTCCAAAACTCTTGTTCCTACTCAGGCACTGAAATGCCAGGTTTTGTGCAAATCCCAGAGGGAAAATATTAGCATGTTTCAGTTGAGTCCCAACTATAGATCCACTTCCTAGCCTGCTTCCTCTCCAGTACAGTGGTTTTACTCCTCTCCACATTCCTATGGAAAGAGCAATGCAGACAAAAGGGTTTGTGATCACTGCTCTTTCCCACAACATGGTGGTGGGACTTCTGTCTCCAGCTCCCACTGACTGTTCCTCTCGTGAGAAAACAAGACAAATATTTGTTCAGGCAATTCAAAGTAAAAACCTACTGCAAATATACAATTTGTGTTCGAGTTAACTTTTGAGTAAACCAGTCTTTACCTAGTTTGGCTTACATTCAGGCTACAGTCTTCTTAAAAAAACATTGGGAACTCCTTCACAGATATTATCCACAGATAGTTTAAAATGAGGGCAGCATTCACGCTGGGCAAGGACTTTGCGTGCCAGATGGAGAAGTGCAAAGATGTTTATTGTGCAGCTCAGGTTACCTAAATACTAGAGTACAAACAGGATATAACGTCATATAAACAGGAAGATCATATCCCAGGATTTCACCCATTCACCTGGAGTATTCCCTCGATATTACCTATTATGGTGAGGTGTAAATAATACCATATAAGGTCACTAACCACAATCTTCCCGGGCCATTGGTCAAGAAGGTCACTGACCCATGGTCCTCTTTTCTAGCCCATCTCAGGTGACCTGGAAGTGTTTCCATGGTGACCACCGGGCCTAGGGAAGATGCTTTTGTAGGCCTTCAGGCCTGCTCTTCTATAACACCCATGGTGTAACCCAACAAATGATGCTTAAATGGCAACTTGTTTATACCACAAAAGGTGAAATTAGTAAATGGATGATACTGTAAATAATTCAACTAGCTTTTAATATTGAATGTCTATGGATCCTAGGTTTGTTTCATAGCTCCTATGAAACTTGCCCTTAAGAACAAACAAAAAATAATTACAGTGGTATTTTTCAAACATGTTTCAAGCATGTTTCAATGGTGACTACACTGAGTAGAAGGGGCTACAGCAGAAAAGGCAGGAAAAGCAAAAACTGGCTCAAGACTTTTCCCCTCCTCTGCCTCCCCACGACTTTTTGCCAAAGCAGATGACACAGCAAACTGCTACATGGCAAACTGGAGCAGAGAATTGATCTGAGTCAAAAGTACCTCCCCTGTTTTCTTTCTTTAGACACCACTGATAAAGGAAACTGGCAGCATTCACTTGGGATCACTATCCAAATGCCCACATCCTGAGGCCATAGTCTGAAACCCTGATTTTTCACTCAGGAAACCTGGCATTTAGCAACAGAAATTCAAAGCCAAAGAGCCAGTCGCTCCAGACGGCATCGTCACAGATGACCCATCTCAGGTTCACAGCTAAGTTATCTTGCTGCCAAATAACTTTTCAACACAACAGTCTTCCAGTGTAGGAATTTCAGAACCTCCAAGAGAGGAAAATATAATCCAGAAGAGGGGAAAAAAAAAAGAAAGTGAAGACAAAACAAATTCAACTATAGCCAGCAACTTCTTGGGAAAAAGAAATGAATGAAGGAAAAAGTTGTGTATAGCTCTTTATCTGATTTTATTCAGTCAGCATAGAAATGCTTTATCATTCCCTACAATATAAGCAACCCAACATTTTTAGTACCATATAGAAACATATCTTTTTTGTACTAAAGAGAGTTAATTTTCATCTATTTCCTCTATTTCCTCCATTCAGGCAACTACTTAATACATTGATCTTCCACGCATTTCCATTTCCTCCACCAATACATTTCTTATAATTGGAATGAGCTGCTCTATTAAGCTTCTTAATAGAGTCTATGTTCTCAAAACCCAAAAACTTCAGGACAATACATTAAAATAGACAACAAATTAAGCTTGGTGTTTGCAAATGGGAGACCCCATCAACAGTGACCTTTAAAGTTACTGCAAGGATGCTGTTCAGAATTGGTTGCAGAGAAACCAGTATCTGATATGTGTAATTGCATTAGTTTGTGCAGTGCTAAACACCCTGAGACTCCTTTGGTGGCCAGGAACAAATTACAGTCCTGATGTGAAGCAGCAATGAACACATGTGCAGATGTCAATGAACTCACTTAGAGCTGTGCACCCACAGTGGTTGTGGGAAAAACAGGACCTCTGTACTTAGCTGCATCACCCAGCACACACACAGCCCAGTTTGAGTGATGGAGTCTGGTCTTAGGTTTGTATATGCAAGCAATGTTGAGCATTACACACAGTGCATAAGTATTTTGACAGTCTAACATACTTATTTTAATTATATCAATTGGATCCAATAGCTATGCCACAATATCACATTAACTTAGTTTGAAATACAATGTGAATAGAGTTTTTATTTGCAAACCATTACAAAGATGCAATTCCATTTAAAAATAGCAAGCAGTATAAAATAATTCTCTCAAAGCTGGTTAGCCCTGGTATGATTTCTACCTCTGCCAATAACTATACAGTTACCTTCACATGCATTTTATATCACTTCTTCAGTCAGTCAGAGGAGTTTTCTGCCACAGCTGAAGAACAAGGTGACCTGACAATGTGGAGGGTGAACCCCTGAAACACAGGCAGCAACTGGAGCCAGGGGAGGGGGATGCCTGACAAACACATTGCAAACTGCTGGAGTAGGTATTTGCCAGATACCTGTTCCACAACCCAGCCTCTAGGATATGGCAGGAGATCACATCTGCTCCAGCAGGTGTATCACTAATTCCAGCCTGAAATCAGACTGAAATAACACCAAGAGTTAGGGGGAATGAGGCCTGGTAAAGTGAATCTGGGTAGATAGTCCAAAATGGAAGATTGTCTTCTAGCTTTATGCTTCCTGGGAAAGGTTTCATTTAAAAGTGAGCTCCCAGCTGCCCTTCACCTGGCATTAAGCCTTTGCTAACCACTTCCACAGACAGCTCCATGGGTAACATCAGCAACACAACTGCCCTCCTGGCTGTCAATCGACCCCTCACATTTCTATCTATTTTTAATTCCAATGCCTGTTTCCTTGCAGTTTCAGTTTCTCTTCCAAGTTACACATTTCCACAGCCTCACAGGGTGAACTGTTGCTGTTGAAATCCCCCTGCTCACAGGCAATTAGTCAGTATACACTTCCATGTGAAACACTTTGGCATACAGTTTTGCATTACCCTGCCTAGATGATCTGTACAGCACCTTCTACCAGCACACTACTTTCTTTAGCATGGAAATCATTGTACAAAAGACTTTGCTTTTGTTACAGTTTTTCATATTTGCCTCAAGCTTGATCATTAACACAACTGCTAATTATTTGCACATCCCACAGCACTGACTAGGCTTATACAAGATAAGAACAGTTCAGCCCCTCATTCCACCACCTGCCAGCCCAGGACTGTTGCCAGCTATTCCCTCTGATAACCCAGGCTCTTTTAGCAGCTGAGGAGGAGCAGTAAATATTGTTTGTTTTCCTAGAGCAGTTTTACTTGGAGGCTGTGGTGAGGGATGTGAGGCCTGGGGTGGGGGACACAGCTGAAACAGTCCATGCTAAAACCAGACCAAAAGTACTGTGAGAGATTGCTGTTGCTATTAAAACCAAGATTTATTCAGTGTTTGGGGACAAAACCCAAGTACCTTTGTTAGTAGGTGTGTGGAAGTTCTCCTCAAAAGCAGCATTAACATCTCTGCCAGCCATGCAGGGGCTGTAGCTATTTTCAGGCTGACAGAAACTCCAGCCTCCTCGTCGTGCAGTGCTGTAAATCGGGGAGCAGGAGCAGCCGGCAGATGCAGGCCCTGACCCGGCTCCCTGTGCCACTGCCTTTCTCGCGTCAGGGCTCACAACACACACCAGCTCCCATCCACAACCCACAGCTTATTAAACTTCTCTTCATTTTCAAAAAGTCTGTTAAATTTACAACATTTTCTCTCCCATTTAAGAAGTCTACCTAAACAGAAAAAAAAAAAAACAAACAAAAAGTATAATCCAAAACAAGTATCTTGTACAATCTTCCCAGGTGAAACATTTTCATGCTCCATTGGCTCTCCAAGTGCTTTTCTCCACAATGGAAAAAAGACTGAAGTCCTACATTTTTGTCTCTGGCAGAGCTATTATGGATAAATCAGATCTAAGTTATTTTTCATTACATACAATAGCAAATGTGAAAACCTAGTCAATTGTTGCAGTGGTAACTTCCCAGGTACTCAAAAAACCAACTGCTTGTCACATGTGAATGCATGGAAGATGCAAATAACAGCACCTAAAGGTGGAAGTTCACTCACAACAGCATAAAAATAGGGTTAATAGGAAGCGTTTCTTTGATGGCTTAGGTTAGACCCAGCCTAGCACAGCAGGACAAAAGCAGGAACACCCCTGCAGAAATAAAGTCATGGCCAACCATCCTGTACTACTCTGTGGGGCAAAATGCCAACAATTTTGTTGTAAATCTCTGAAGGCAGCAGTTGTCTATTCAACAGAGACTCTTCAATTATTCAAACATAAATCATGTTTTCATATTCATGTGATGTCATCTGAATCTCACAGGGGAAAAAAAAAATTACTGACAAATTAATTTGAGTCAGGCGTCAGCCTAATATCATATAGACAAAGATGGATGCATTAGAATTTCAATATCAGTAAACAGAACATTATGAGATTAATTAAGAAAATCCCAAAATACTCAGTGTTAAAAAAAAATCTATAGACCCATTCAACCAAAAGCTTTTGTGTGAGGTAGCCTGATCCCACATGGGATCTCACATCTGAGATAGCAAATATTACTATAGTGCAATAATAATGAATTTCAGCTTGATGACAAAGAGTAAACTTATTCAGGAAGGAGACCAAGAAATTACTGATATTATCTGCCCCATGGCCTCTCTGAGGATGAAGTATTAAACATAGGTATATCATAGTAACTACTTGATGCCATATATAACATAAAAAATAAATTCTTCTGCTATTCCAACAGAATGATCATTCAAAGCCTTCTGTCATGCAGAGAAAGACTTCAAACCCCAGTTAATTTAACAGGATTGAAACCATTCACCACCTCTTCCTTCCATTCATCTTAAGCCTAACAATGTACCATGAAACCAAGCTGGCTGGACACAGGAAGATGTTCCCAAAGGAAGCAAGTTACCCTGTTGGTTGGTGTTTACCCCACAGAAAATCACAGAATAGCTACACACATTTGGAAAGGTCTGATACCATTTGCCCAGAAAGCTGCAGTCAGTGAGGGATCTACTGACAGTCTCAGGGTGCCAAAATTGGCCAAGTAACACCAGACCTGGATGCAACGCTATTCTGAAGATCTGCTAAATAAACCTAGTGAGAAGTGGAAAACACTGAGATACTTTCATGCAAGGACAGATGATCTAAGCACAGGAGTGAGCTACTCTGATCAAAGATAAAGATTTCCAAAACTTCCACCCAGTAACAGTTGATCTTCATACCTTTTAAGAGAAGATTTGCCAGGGCAAAATTTAGGTAATAGCTCCAAGTGAGGAACATATTTAGAGACATTCAGAGGAGTTTTCTTCCACTGAAG
Organism: Daphoenositta chrysoptera; assembly: GCA_013397915.1. Classification (NCBI taxonomy): domain Eukaryota; kingdom Metazoa; phylum Chordata; class Aves; order Passeriformes; genus Daphoenositta; species Daphoenositta chrysoptera. The sequence goes on from VZRO01002100.1 coordinate 314,597, forward strand.
TCCATTAAGACAAAACACAAATACTCTGTAATTGACAATAAAATACTTTATTGGCTAGATAGAATATGCAGTATGCATAGAAATATACTGAAATACAAAGTCCTCCAGAATACTCCTATATAAAAACCACAATACATACTTCTACATCTTATTTATATACATTACCAAATGTAATCAAGAGTGTGAATAAGGTCCTATTTGCATTTCTTTCTTCTCTTGAAAGCACATCTGGTGTAGTCCAAGGCCCTTTTGTTTCTTCAAGAGAAAATTGCACAGCTACCCTGTTTCCTCATTTGGCCTGAAATCTGATGAAATTTTACATACTCTTCTCTCCCTTACTAGATCCTTTCAAGCTTGACTTCTGTCTCTTTTTCTCCCTTTGTCCCAGTATGCGATAGACTTTTTTCTTAGCCTCCTTCTGCCTCTTGAATTTCTGTTCATCCTCCTTCTGCTTAACTTTGAAATGTTCTTTAAGCTGTTCCCGATGTTTTACTTTGGCTTTGTTTATCTTGTAATTATTCACTGTACTCAAAGCACTGAGTAGCGCTGATATCTAAAACAGGAAATAGATAATCAATATACATGCAGCTCAGTTTTGGTGAGCAAGAAACAGTTTAACTTCAGCAGAGACACACATAATGAATCAGAGATTCAATGAAAGTTCCTGATTATCTCTGCACCTGTTATCCAATTTCTAAAATGGTTTAATTATTTCTCCTGTTAGGAAGTTAATCAAAGCTTTAATTTTTGTGAACTCTGATTTTGGTTAGATAGCTTTTAAAAGGCTATGCCTAATTGCTGCTATAGAACTCTTAAACTGCAGTTTGGATCTTCTTGCCTCTGCAAGCACTCTAATTCTCAATTTTGGAAGCAGAGTATTTGCTTCAAATCCTGTCTGTGTTAATAATGCATGGCAATGACAAGTCAAATAAAAAACTGCAGTTGCCAATTTAAGTCACCCATAACATGAGAGCACTAAATCCAAGTGAAATACCTTGCAAGTACTGTGACAAGGACAAAAGTGTATTTAGGCTTCAGGTGACCTACTAGTCAAAAAAATAGACACCATCCACTCAGTGACAGTTCCATATACATACTGTGTGCCAAACAGGAACAAAACAAATTGCAAGTGATCATTTTTCACTAGGAACATATAAATCTTTAGCATTAGCAGTAGATTCAAGTGCCAAAACAATAGTTAGAAAAGCTTTAAACAACACATTTACCCTTCAGAAGTCCTTGTTTCAGAGTAAGTGATAATTACCTTCTTTTCATGAGGCTCCCTGATAACAGCTGGTCTCCACTGGTCTTTTGGAGTCTTGCCTTTCTTCTCAAGATTCTTAGGCTTGTTCTTAAAAGGCAGAGCCTTCTGCAGTGCTTTAGGAATGTGGAGCTTATTGAAATGCCTCTTCTCCCTCACAATAGGCTAAAACAATGAATATAAAACATATATGACTCATGATCTTAACAAGTTTTTATTTAATTTTTCATCTTTCAGTGGGAAAAAACCCACAAAACACCACAAACCAAAAAAGGAAAACACACCCCTCAAAATAAACCCCAAACCAAACAAACCACAAAAAACAGAAACCAAAAGTCAAAAAAACAACATTCTCTGACATCCTTGGACTGAACTGTAAATGGTATATTCACCCCAATTACCACAACAGAAGTCTCAGTAAGCTTCTGTAGAAGACTTCTACCCTGCAGATTACTTTATAAACTCTAACTGACCCACAACAATCTGCTCTCAACTGTTTTATTCCCGTCTCATGCCAGGACTGTGCCTTGTGGATAAAAATTTGAAGTCACACATGTATGTGTATGAACATGTATTTATACTGCTCTCAGTTTGCACAGGTCTGGTTTTTAAAAACTGACTGGTTTTTAAAAACAAAACAAAACAAAAGAGGAATATACCTTATAGAGAGAATCCTTGTTTTGTTTCAGCTTGATGCCTCGCTCATACCTCAGCTGGCCTGTTGTCCTCATTCCACTCCAAGTATCTTTCTCACCTGCTGGTTTCAGCAAGGATGTTACAGGGTTATAAAACGTTGGGATAGAAACAGGATACCAAGTCCTCACGAAAACAATATCTGAAAGAAAAGGAAACGTTACTTGGCTCTAAAACAAGAGTTCATCACATCCACATTCCAAGCAAAGATTGCCTGAACAGAACAGACACTACACCACATGCTACCATTGTGTTTGGTATATAGACCAAATGTCTTCAACTTTTGGTAAAAGCAATGCAAAGCCCCATAAAGGCATGAACAGCCCACATTGCTGAAGAGCAGGCAGCTGAATACCATCCTGTTCATCATTCATATTCAAGAACAAGCAAGAGAATTCATATGTACATGTGCCTGTATAATTACTGACAAAACCAATTTTATTTTCCTTTGCCCATTTTTATAGAAGAACTAACTTGCTTTTATTTTGCACTGTCCGTGATTTTGGTGTGTTTAGGAAAGCAGGTCATATAAATCTGAATAAGTATAAACTCATTTTCTCAACATCACAGTGACACTCAGCAAACACAGGAGATAACTGTCCTCTGCATAATTTCCCCAAAAGGCTACAGAAAAAAGTTAACTGGAGTTACAATGCCGGTCCTTGGATTTCTCAGAAAAGTGTCCTTCTAGCACTTGTACCACTCAATTCAATTCATCATGTTCAAGGAGAAAGGCTACGTAAAACACTAAAACTATGCTGTGAAAAGCATTAAAACACTTCAAGATACATGTCTTCAACTTAAGCCTTTTCACCTGCATACTATATGACTTCTGAGTATAACTGAAAGAAATCCAACATAAAATATACTTCTTTTTAATTTCACTCTGCATCTCACAAGGTATTTCTTACTCTATGAATTCACATCTCAATTATCAGATCCCGGAATTCTGAGACACTGCTTTGCAATCTGTGAAAAAGGATGAAAGTTGTGTGATAACTTACATGGAAAGTGCAACTTACCACTCATCAGCAACTTGTCTTCAAATGTTGCTCTGAAAGCACCCACGGGAGTTCGGAGCGCCTTTTTGATCTGTCCTCGGATACCACTCACACTGCGGATCGCTGCACCTTCGAACTTGGCCACTTCCAACTGAGAGTTAAACATTCCCTGAAAATGTGAATTACCCACCATCATTCAAGATGCTAAGTCTCTCTCTGTGACCCACAGAGGCCACAAGAACATAGTTCCCACAAGCATATCTTATAAAGAAACAGGAGGAGCATAGCAATGTCTTTAGACTAAGAGTGCTGATCATACCAAAAACCCACTGAGCTGACTTTAGGTGAGCTACTGAAAGCAATCTAGTCATGTATCACAGGCAAGGTTTCTAAGCATTAAATACATATATTTAAAAGTCCAAAACAGAATGTATCTACAGAAGCTTTACAGTTCTCCTTTAAAGTAATTTGCTGTAACACAGGATACCTTAAAAACAAGCAAGCTGCCTTAAGTTGCTAGCTGTGAGATTCTAATACAATACAGTTCTGCAAGATTTGTGCTTCTTTCACATATCACAAGAAAGGAAGAAAAACATCTGTCCCTGCCTAGTGCAAATACTTGAGTGCTTCACTGTTGGGATCACTGCTTAGCTGCTTGTTGCCCCAAATGCAGAATAACCTAACCTCTCCCTGAGCCTGAAAACCCAGCTAAGCACAACGGGAAGGTCAGTGAACATTCACTTCTGCAACACTTCCTACCCCAAACACCTCTGTAACTGAGAACTCCTAAACACTGCTAGAAGTCTCCTTTGACTCCAGAGCTGAAATTTAGTGGGATCAAACTGACAAACAACACCAGGGAAAGATTTACATTCTCCAAAGGTGTCTGCCACTGCTTATTAGTGGGTTTTAGGAAGGAAGCAGGAGGCGGGAAGAAAAAAATCACACTGAATGTGAACCAGGAGACTGTTCCAGAATTTTTGTCTGGTTAACAATAATTCATATTCCTTGGCTAATAATCAGTACCTTTAGAGATCACATGAAAGGGAGCTCAAAAAACCACATGCAGCTCCTGAGATCCAGAACAGCATTCACCAATAACTGAGAACTTCTGCTCAGGAAAGACAATCCCAGGTTGCATTCCTTCCTAACATCAGTACATCTGGTTTTACAGTATACATACCTACAAACTTACCTTAATAAAACAAGTGTTCTTAAAAATTTTGAATGGAAAACCGGTTAGCTTTAATTTCTTTACAATAGTTATGGATTTATCTAAATCCAGCACTACTCCTGTTGCAGCAATCCGGAAGTCAGGCTGAAACATCAGAGATGAAAGACACTTCTGAATGTGTATTTCTTAAACAGTGAAGACACCATTTAGAATCACAAAATCATAAAATAGTTTGGATTGGAAGGTCATCTAGATGACCTCTAAAGGTCATCTAGTCCCACCCCCCTGAAGTGAGCAGGGACATCTTCCACTAGATCAGGTTGCTCAGAGCCCCACCCAATCTGACTCTGAGTATTTCCAGGGATGGGGCATCCACAATCTCTCTCGTCAACCATTCATGTTTTACCACCCTTGTTGAAAGACTTCTTCCAAGTATCTAGTCTAAATCAACCCTTTTAATTTAAAACCATCCCCCCCTATCCTATCACAGCAGCCCCTGCTAAGTTTATCCCCATACTTCTTTTAAGCCCCCTTTATGTACTGAAAGGCTGCAATGAGGTCTCCCCAGAGCTTTCTCTTCTCTGTCATGAACAACCTCAACTTTCTCAGCCTTTCCTCCTAGGAGAGGTGCTCCATCCCTCTTATCACCTTTGTGGCCATCCTCTGGACCTGTTCCAACAGATCCCTGTCTTTCCTGTTCTGAGGGCCCCAAGGCTAGACGTGGTGCCCCAGCTGGGGTCTCACCAGAGCGGAGCAGAGGGGCAGAATCCCCTCCCTCGCCCTGCTGCTGGCACTGCTCTTGCTGCAGCCGGGGATGTGATTTGCTCTCTGGGCTGCAAGTTCACATGGCCATAGCATGTCCAGCCTCTCATCCACCAGAATCCCCAAGTCCTTCTCAGCAGGGGCTGCTCTCAATTCCTTCATTGCACAATCTGTTCTGACACTGCGGGTTGCCCCAACTCTGGTGCGGGACCTTGCAGTTGGCCTTGTTGAACCTCATGGGGTTCCCACAGGACCACTTCTCAAGGTTCCCCTGGATGGCATTCCATTCCTCAGGCATGTCAGCCACAACACTCAGCTTGGTGGTGGCCTGCAAACTTGCTGAGGGTGCACTCAAACCCACTGCCTGTGTCACTGATGGTCAGCGCTGATCAAACAGTGCTGGTCCTCAGACCCCTGAGGGACACCACTTGTCACCACTGCACATCAGGACACTGAGCTGTTGACCACTACCCTCCAGATGTGGCCATTCAACCAACTCCTCAACCACTAAACAGTCCACCCATTGAATGAGTATCTTTCCAGCTTAGAGAGAAGGATGTTGTGGGGCACCTGCACTCCACATTTCACTTTTAAGAGTTCAGAATGTCTAACTTTTACAAAAGTACTGCAGTATGAAAAATGCAGATTGACTAGTACAGACTAGTTGAGGTGCTGCTGACATAATATTCCTACCATTCACTAATGAGATTTCCAGAACTGCCATTCTAATTACCTTGGAAACAATCTATAAGTCCTTGTGATCTACCTCACTACGTTCTCGTTATGGAACAGAATCTTACTCAGACAGAAAGTCTCAAAGGAGAAGTGCTTTGTGCACTGCTCTAAGTCACTATATTATGCTAGGGATACATGATGAAAACAGCCTTTTAAAACATGTAAAAAGACAACTGTGCAATAGGACTTGAAGGCATATTTTAGGAAGGAGATAATAATCACCACTCTAATTACTGTCAAGCTCATTACAATGCCATGCTAAGCTTTTGTTACCAATTGTCTGCACACATGAATCTACATTTGATTAATATATATCTAACAAAGATCATATCTGATAAATACTGCTTTAACACTATTTAAATTGGAAATATGGAAGGGTTTGCTTTTGAAGGGACCTCCAAGATCATCTAGTTCCAACACCACGAGCACCTTCCTCTAGGCCCCATGCACCCTGGCCCTGAATCCTTCCAGGGATGGGGCATCCACAACTTGTGCCAGTGCCTCACCACCTTCACAGTAAACAAACTCTTCCTGAAATTTGTATTAAGAAAAACAAACAACAATGACAACAACAAACCAAACCCAAAAAAAAAAAAAAAAACAAACCCCAACAAACCCAGACCTCTTCATACAGTTCCACCTCAACACAGTACACCTTCCAAAAGCTTGAGTCTAGCTACTTAGCTACTTTCTCAGTTCCTACAACTACACTGCTTTATCATATGTAAACCTTCTTCCCAAAACATACATATTTTGCCCAAATATCCATGGAAAGCATTAATCAACATTCTGTGGTAAAAAACCTACCGTCATGCCACTGACAGACTGAACTGCCAAAAATCCTGTCCCCTGAGGAGTGATGGGCCCTAAAAGAAAATTAAATGTAAAAACTTCTGAGAAGTTTTACTGTACAGTATCAAGAGCCCCTATTTAAATTCTAAAAGCTTAGAAATACATGACAAATATACTCAATGAAGAAAACCGAAGTTTAAAGCACTCAAACTATTACTCACATATAAAGCCCCATGAAAGTCAAAGGAATATGGTTAACAAGAAGTTGCTCGTGCAGGGTCTGGGCCCACAATGTGTACAAAGTCTCTCTGCACACAGCCAACAAATCAAGATCCTCTTTCATATGCTACAACTTAGCAGAATGCTCAGAATTTGATTAAAAGCCAAGCACTTCACAAATCATTTAAATAATTCCCAAATATTAGACAACTGCCTGTTTTCCCATACTATTTGGTATTATTTTATGTTCCAAGGGGAAATTTAAAGACTTCTCATTCCAAAAGCTGTATTTCCTGACACATCCTGCAAAGCTTGAGACTTTGACACCGATTAAGTGACCCAGGATAGCAGCTCCAGCATGGCCTCACCCCAGAAAGCTGCCCCACAGTGCATGTGCTGTGGGGTGTACTTCAGCAGCCGGTGCCGCCCATTGTGGTCCTCGATGTAGAACATGGGGATGGTCTGGAAGCGCCTCCACCCCAACGAGAGGATTAAGGGATCACGGGTCTTAAGTATCTTCTTGTACCACCGGTGCTTCTTCAGGCGCAGCTAATTAGAGGAGAAGGTGAACCATGCTACTACAGGATACCAACAGTGATTCTGAAATGCAAGCCTTATTTTTTCAGGAATGACTGAAAGCAATTTCTAACTACACTAGAATTTTTTATACACTAAGCTTTATCTCCATTTATCTTCAAACATTCTCACTAACGTTAGGTTGACTGGAAAGATCAATCAGTATTTCTCTCACTCTGAAGTCATGTTTGTATGCATATAAGCAGGTATTATATTAAACTATATATGTGCCAGTAACTTTTCTGTAGTCACTTGTATATAGATCATGAAGGTCAGAGTACAATTAATGTTTGCAATTCAGCAATCACAGTATCAGACCTTAGTCCTGAGACACCTCTGCAGCTGAACATTAAACAACAGTAACCTTTTCTGGTTATCCAATTAAGCCTGTAAAGATCCAGAATCTGCTACTGTAGAATTACAGTTTATGTCAAAAGCAAATCCCCTATTCAAGAGACAAAGATGGAGGTTTCTCCCTGTGTTTACTGTATTTTCAGTAAACAGAAAGCAGTGACTCCAGACACCCTGAAGCACACCTGTACTGACATAAAACGCACTCACCCCTTTGGCTACGTACCTGTACATAGCCCACATTTCCTTCGCTGTTGCCTAGCCCACCCAGGATGATAGGATAATGAGGATCAAAATTCAGGACAAATTCACATGGCACATTCTCAATCTCTATTCGAACATACATCCCAGGCCTGAATCCCTCATACTGCACTCTGGTCTCATCATCTTGATCTTCAAATTCCGCTCGATTAAGCTATGTGACAAAGAGAAAGCCACCATGTGTTTCACAAAATTCAAGTATTAACAACTTGTTCATGAAGGGCCGGTTCTATTTAAAACATACTAACATTTATATAAATATTTTTGGGAAAGATCTAATAGGTTTTGTGACTTTTTATTCAGACCAAGATCTCTACCACCACAAAGCCCTTCCAATTTGAAATCCCAAGTGGGCCTGTTAGTCTACCTGAAAGACAGGTACCCAAGAGAAGCAAATGACTGAGTGACTTCTGATACACCTTTCACAATGATGACTTTGGATTTTAAAGATACAACTGCCAAAAGCACATTTTTTGATTCAGAAGCCCAAGTACCTTTTAAAGTTAATGTCCTGATCTTTTCTTGTCACTTTATGAGGATGCTGTGCTCCTATCTTACTCAGCAATTTAATGATATTTTTGTGCATCCTCACACTGTACAGCATCAAAAGCTCTTCTGTACCATATGATAAAAATGTAGGTATTGTGCAAATATTTAAGAAGACATCCTCGTGATTAACAGAAGCTTCACCCTCCTGTTCTAACTACTGATGTTTAGCTACCCACAAGACACCGATTCTTTTACTGGAACGTCCTTCTTTACCCTTTAAGTGCTCTCAGTACATCAGCATACCAGAGCTCATATTATCCTTTGTGACAGAAGCTAATACAAGCAGGTAAGGATTAATTTAACAACTATTTAGGGCAAAATTTTGTCAGAAGACAAGACAGTGAAGCTATTAGCAGTGTAAGGCCGTGTTCTCCCAAGTCAGTCAAAGAAAGAAGCTACTTTTAAGCTTACAAGTTCTTATGTAAAAAAACAAAGGCCTGGAACAAAATAAACACCTATATTCTGGATTCAGTTACGCTGAAAATTTCTATCACATGTACAGAGCAATGGTCATCAATTATTTTTGCCTCAAAATAACTAAAATAACTTCACAGTTGGATGAAAAAGACTGTCACAAAGAATTTACTTATCCATTAATAACACTGAAAAAAAATCACACTAAAAATAATACCGAGAAAATATATGGCACAAATTAATATGAGAAAGATTTTCACCTTCCTACACATAAAAGGATGCCTTTTTTTATTTAAAAACTTTTTAAGTAGTTGAAGTTTAGATGATACATCCTGGCTTATTCAGTGACTTAAAGCATGGTTAACTACTGCACTCAGTTTAAATTAAGTTTTCATTTGTTTGGCTTGTTTGCTTGTTTTGTATTCCAGCTAACAGAATCAAGAAGTTCAAGCATAAAAAAATCACAAACATGTATTTCTTTGTGTATATTTTCTGAAATAGCTCCTGAGCATCACCTGTGTCTCCAGGAAAAACCTTTGCAGGGCAAACTCTGTGGAGTATTTTTGAAGACATATAGCCAGATAAATTGTCAAATTAGCAGATTGTACCTGTGCTTGTTTATGCATTTCTTCTTTGAGATCATCAAAGTATGTGGCATCCCCTTCATCATATTCTGCATCAAACATTTCTTTGAGTTTTCTTTTCTTGTCCATGCGCTCCTTTTTCTTTTCCTCCTCCTCGGGTTCTAGTTTGGACATTTTTTCATCTTCCTCCTCTTCTTCACTTCCAGACTAATCAACAGTAAGTTGTCAAATATGTAAAATGGTTCACTGAAAGCAACCCATTCTGATCAACACTTTGATAGATATTATTAAACAACACTTTTATAGATATTATTAAAGAATACTTTTTTATTGTGCCAGTTATTACACTTGAAAAACATACCACTTTTAGACAGAGATTAGTGAGCTATTCACACAAGGAGACATAACTTCAGCAAGGACCAAAAGATCTCATGATCTAATCATATTCCTTTTCATTGACAAAGCCTTTTTGACTAAACATGATTTAAACATAAGGGAACAGACCCTAGAACTGACCTACCTGTTATTCCACAGCTAATATAAGAATATATAATACAGGAGGAAAAAAAAAGTAATGGTTGATAGCATTGAACAATACTGTGCTGGAAGGCAGCACTCCAGAGACCAGAGAGGAGGATGTTTGTGTACAGACCATTTGAAAACTGACAAAATTATGCCATTATCCTCAATTTTATAACAAAATGCAAAGCCATCAAGTTGCTCAGTCCAAAAAAAAAATTGATTTTTTTCAGTTTGTATTGTCACAGACAACTACAGCTCTGTTCTTGGAAGATACCCAAGCCACAGCATAAAATTGCTTCCACCAGCCTCCGTTATGCAGATAAGAGGAATTAACTAGGAAACTGTGTCAAGTTTCCCCAATTTGTTGTGTTTAAACAGAGTACTATAATCTTTTGCATCAGATGAGATGACATAGTACAAACAGTCATGATTACATTTGGTTTTAAAATCCTTCTGTCACGCCTCCAGATCCTCCAGCTCTTGATTAAGCCTGACACCTACTGTTAAATAAGTGAGGTGACTTCTACATAATTATCTTTAAACAAAAATTCAGGCTCAGCCTAAAACCATGCCATTCTAGATATTCCTAAATTCCAAAGTCAGTAATACACATACCTTTTCTTCACTGATATCATTGATTCCCTTCCTATTGATTCTATGAAAAGTGAATGTATTACATAGGACACCTATCAATTGATCAGAAACTCATACACATGTGTGTTGCTAAAGAAGATAAAAATGCAGATCAGACCTCCTCTCCTCCAGCAGCAGCCTTTCCTTTGTGCACAACCCCGGTTTCGAGATCTTCAAAATCTCCATACAGCTCTTCTGCAACAACAAGCACCCAAGACATGTGACCATTAGTTAACCATTCTGCTGTATTGCCCCATACCATCTCTCATGTGTTCAATACTCTGCATTTCTCAGTACTGCTGTGCAGATTAGTTTCAGACCAAGTATTTTTGGTTCCCGTCAAGTTTTATACATTTGTTCTGTCCTCTCTACAGCTTCAGCTGAAAATTCCCAGCTAAACTCCAGTGGCTCCTCCTTTAGCATTTCAATACCTTTGTGATTTAAAAAATGTAAATAAAGTTTAGATGATCCCAGAGGACCACCAATACATTAGTTTGCACTCTAATGACACAAGACACCAGCAGAGCAATTGAGCTCCTATGTTTAACTTGAAAAAAAATAAAATTAAATACAGCTGACAATTTTTAGGTTAAAAACAAATGCTTGTAGAAGCCTGTCAAACCACAATCATGATGCATATAAGATACAGCCACATTATTAAAATTTCTAAAGTGTTTCCTAATTCTACAAAAAACAAACCAAACAAAAACACCTCCAAAATATCTGATGATAGATCTCACTTTTCCACCAAATGTGAATGGCAAGTTTGTCTTCCTATTAAAGAATAGTTTCTGTTTATTTCTATCATGACTACACAAAAGAATAAACAATACCTGATGAATAAATGAACTCATATACATAATTCAAAGCTGGTATGTCCAAGTGTTGCGACTAAGGACTCCATTTCGTAATTTAAATTACATACTCTTATTTTTCAGAAAGTAAATTTCCAGAAATTGTGGTACTTGCCTACTGTTTCTACAGAGATTTACAGCAATGTGTAATTATGTTAGTATCTATATAATAATTTATATAGTAGTTTGAAGTATAAGTATAGCACTAAGGCAAAATATTCTATACACATAACTAAAAAGTCATACTTTTCTTAAAAATCCTGTACACATGAATCATTTCTAGACGTGTTACACATACCATCTTCCTCCAACAGCTTTGCTGCATCTTTATCATCTTCCCACTTTCCAGTAACAAAGCAGTCTCGAATACTGCTCATAACCTGCAAAACGAAAGTGTCATGGCCTTGCACAGCTGCAGCTTATCATCAACAGAAATATTTCCGAAGACATTCCCCACCCCCCGCCATCAGAGATACCACCTCAGAGACAATGCTCACATGCAGCTCCACATCAAGACACTGTTACCAAAACTACAAAAATGCCTCAGCAAAAGCAGGAATTTGAACCCAATTTACATCTTGCCCAAAGGTCTTCCAACGACCAAAATCTCTACCCTACACTGTATTTTCACTTGGGTCTCCCCTGCTTTTTACTTTTTGGTAAATAAATAGCAAACTGTTGTCCACCAAATATTCAAGTGAGCCAAGCAATAAATTGATTTACTGTAACTTACCACTCTTGTAAGAACAAACCTTGGAATCAGTTACTTATAGTGACAGGAAGTGGTAGAATATAAGACACCATGGCCATAGCTCCCACAGGTCTGTTTCAATGACAGTGCAGTCATACTTTATGAGACACAGCCGGGACAGAACCAGGCAGGATATGCAGAAGCAATTATCCAATGGAATTACCTCTTCTAAATCCCAATCTTGTGGCTTTTCTATCAGAAATTTGGAGCAGTCAAGAGCATTAGCCTTCTGTCTGGATGCTTTGTCTGGACGGCTGACATGGAACAAACCTCCAAGTTCATCATCTGCATCCTCGCTTTCCTGGTCCTCATCCTCGACAGCTAAACCAAACACACAGGCTGCGATGATTTCCCCCACAGCATGTGCATGAAATTCATTAACCACCTCTCATTTCACAACAGCTGCAGCAGTTTCAGGAAATGAAAGAACCAAACTGGAACTGGTTTTAAATGTAAAAGCCTGAATAAAAAGGTACACTGATCCAGTTGTTTTCATAAATGGAATAATCTAAAAAAATGTTACCCAATAAGTAAACACGGGATGCTTGTCCAATATTACAAATTGGAACAATTCCAAAATTATCTATGAACAGGAAGGACATTAAGCTTGTCTCAAGAATACCAGACTGGAGAATCTGTCAGAAAGAAAACCTTGTGGAAGGTTTACAAAAGCCAAATTCTCATTGTGTTCTACAAAGGTTCTGCACAATGAGATTTGTACACAGACAAACCACTGGAAAAGTTGGGAATTAAACAGGACAAATTACATATATAGCAATTTTCTCTTCCTTTTAAGCCAGCTATTTTTTCCTTGACAAACAGCTGATACCAAGTCATGTCTAAGAGACTATTCCACAGTCACTGTGAGACAGAAATTCCTGAAACCAGCCAACAGACAACATCCCTTTATGAAACACATTACCACAATGGATTTACATAATATCTACCAGATGATTATATAAATGACCAAACCTAAACGTTTGGAAGATATAACTGTACCAGAAAACATGAGTAACAACTGAGTAGTCTGGAAAATGAACTCAAAATGCTTTTTATGGAAAAAGTAAAAGCTGTCTTCTTATCATAATTATTAGTGAAAATGAGCATCAGCAATTAAAAAGTCAATGAACTCTCCTCAAGCCTCCCACCAAAAGACAGTGCTCAAATATTCAGACTTGAAAACTTGGTGGCAGCTGAAAAGCCACCATATATTGAGACAAGTTGCCGAACAGATTTGTACCTGTTCCATATACAAGTTTACGAAGATTGGGGGTTGATCGCTGATGTCTTAGAAAGGCCTCAGCTGCCTTCTGTGTGAGATCCTCTTTCCACTTAAGTGCACCTGAAAAGGGAAAAAAGTTTGCATTGTGTCTCCAAAAAAGAACAAGAATTAGGAGCTACAAAAATAATTTCAATAAGGACATGACAAGAGGCTTCAGAAGTGTAGACACACCCACAGTTTCTTTTTCTCATACTCCATATATACATAAAAACAAAAACTGTGGATAACAAATTATACTGCTGATTTCTTTTCTTAAGACTAAGTTTTAAGAACTTATTAACAACAGTAACAGATTTGATCATGTTCAAAATTATACGTCTTCTTTCACAGACTTGCAGAATGTTTGAGGTTAGGAGGGACTTCAGGAGGTCCCCTTGTCCAGCCCCACTGCTCAAGCAGCCTCACCTAAGGCAGGTTGCTCAGCACCTTGTCAGGATGGCTTTTGAACATCTCCAAAGACAAAGATTCCTGTTCCAGTGCTCAGTGAGTAGTTAATGTATTTTACTAACATTCCCCCAAGCATATTTCAGTCTTCCCAGATGTAGTAGAGCATCATAATTTGTTTTACACACATAGCTATAGCGATTAAAGAGAAGTATGTGCAAAATCAATGAAGTTTATAAAAGGAATCACCTCCGTTTTAGAGGAAGGAAACCTGACACTGCATACTACAATGCAAATGACAGGCCTAAAAGCAGGTATTTCTAGCTTTCCTAACTTTAAGTTTGCTACTTAAGAACTATATATAAATACATACATATTAATATATACATGACAGGTAACATTATAGAGTATTTAGTAATTATATCCTTTAACAATTAATCCAATTAAAAATGGACAGTAAAAATTAAACATTTATAGTCTACCTGTTGTGTCAGCAGAAAGATCTATTTTTTCTTCATACTCCTCTTCCTCTCTGAGTAGATTCTCCACATCATCATCCTCAGTATCTGCAGTTTTAAGTTCAGTCTGTCTAACACTATCAGCTTTCTTTGCTTGACTGTGCTGAAACCCATTCCTATTTGACTCTTCAGCTTCTAATTCCTCATGTGATCCTCCTTCATCATCACCCTCTTCGAGGGAAGAGTCCTCATCCTCAGATGCCTCCTCCGCAGTGCAGTTTCCCGAATCTGTAGTGAGCACTGCTTTTCTTTTGGGACTGTGATCCAAGATTTGTGATTTCGTTTCTGTACGTTCACTATTCATGCCACACTGCTTAGATTCAGCTCTTTTGTTTGCAGCCTCAAATTCACTATCTGAGCTTTCATCTTCACAAGTCCTTTGTTCATCCCCCTCTTCCTCTTCCTCCTCGTCATCCTCCTCCATCTCACTGTCTTCAGGGGCAGTTTCTCCTTCTTCAGAGCTCATCTCCAGATCATCATCGCTGTCTGCAAATGCTGGCAGTTCATTCACAGCTTCTTCCTGAGCCACCTCTGTTTTCAGACGCTTGGCTCTCCTAACAGTCATCTCTTCCCTCAAGAGCTCTCTCTCATTTTCTTCCTCAGCATCTTCTTCCTCAGCATCATTTTCATCATCACTATCACTTCCATCTTCAGACACTGCTTCTTTTTCTTCTTCTTGGTCATCTTCCTCATCACTTGCTACATCATCATTTTCCTTCTCATCTTCAAATACGGCCTTCCGACGAACTCTTCCAGTCTTCAAATCCACCTGTATCTCTTCTTTTGGCATCACAAACCTGTTTTCCCAAATACCACATTTGGGGCAAGATTGTGAAATACAAGAAAATTTTAATGAAACAGTGAAGCTTCATGTTAATATTTTTAAACAGTTTTATGAACTTTTTTTCAAACAAAGAGAGGCTATGTAGAACATTAGAAAGGCGCTGGCATTCTTTTATGTCTCTTTATTCAAGAATATTGAATGTTATAGCCAAAAACATTTCAACAAATGTCTTAATTTTCCATGGAATGAATTAAAACAGAAATGTTACTTGTATCAGCAAGAAATTCCTGGAAGGCAGGACTACACTCCCTGCAAAACTTTCTAGTACCAATTATTTCTATCCCAAAATACAGCATGGCATATGACTAATCTCAGAAGGGGAAGAATTAGACAGTATGTCATTTTACTAGCTGTGCTCTATTGAGAATTTTTCCTAAATTAGAGCCTGAAATTAGAGATTCATTCACGCTCAAACACTGCTCAGCATTCAAAACTCACTCTTGTCCTACATCTTCTGAACCCAAGGGTGTAGAGTCCATGAAGAGAGAGACCTTGCTTGATGCCATCT
The DNA here is from genome assembly GCA_013397915.1 of Daphoenositta chrysoptera. Lineage (NCBI taxonomy): Eukaryota > Metazoa > Chordata > Aves > Passeriformes > Daphoenositta > Daphoenositta chrysoptera. Next base: position 330,265 of record VZRO01002100.1, read on the forward strand.
TAACATCAATGGCTGAGTGTGTGGAGATGAGGCTCTGAACAAGTTCATGATTGGGTCTCACTTCCTCCTGGGAAGACAAGATTTTTTTTTATTTTTCAATTAAAATGAAGAAACAAATGTCTAATGACAGCTATCAGTCTAAACCACCAGAAATATGCATATGCAAGAAATAATTGCAGAGCATTTTAAAGACGCATTTTCTCAGAATAGAATAGCAAACTCTCCCTTCCTCTCTTCGCATTTCAAGAATATCTATAATGTCCACCCAAGAAAAATTAGAGGGATTCCTTCACAGTGTGCAACCACTACATTAAATATCAGCAAGCACACATCCTCATAGACCCAAAGGTATTTAACATTTAGCACAATATGGGGAAAAAAAAACTGAATTCAATTTGTTTGTAGGCAAATCCTTTTTCTTTCTCCCTTTGACCAGTCAAATCCTAAAGTGTTCTCCCAACAATCACCATGCCCTGCAAAATAAGAGTGATAACAGTCCAGCAGCAGGAGTTTTCATGTGTCTTAGGTCAATATTTGGGAAGTTATTACACAAACTTTAGGTATTCAATACTAACTGATTTTCCAATGTTTTGTACAATAACAGGTAACAGAAATATCCCTTCTCTGAAATCCATGAAGGAGAAAAGAAGTTTACCCACTATGGATACATAAGGATTGATTATTTTAAAGAAGTTTATTTTTAAACATTTATTTTGGCTCTAAGGACAGAAACTACATTTTCCAAGAGAATGCAAGTCACCAACAGCATTCTCTCACCTCTTCTTTTTCATGAGCATGGCTTCCACCAAGGTCAATATAAACAGCATCTTTATCATACACAATGCCCCCAACTCCTGAAAAAGGGGCATAGACGAGCTTCTCTTTCTCATTTAAGGAACGCTTCTTCTGCTGCTGAGGAAGAGCACAGGGGTCTGGCAGAAAACTCACATCACTTACAGTGAAGTCTCCTACACCTGGGGTGACAGACAAAGGACAGTTTGCACAAAGCTTTGATTCTGAAATTTGTGCAATTCACCATGAAGAGATGTGAAAACAAAGCAAAATAAAAAACAAACAACAACAACAAACAAACCAAAACCAAAACAACCCAACGCCCAAAGGAAAAACAAACAAACAAACCAAACCCAAACGTAGTAGCATTCAGTGATTCATCAACAGGAAGCTCTGTACCAAACCTCCAATTCCTCTGCCTTACCACTGAACTTAGAGAAGTAAATATAAATTCACCAGAATCCTGCAAAGCTTTGGGTTTGTTTCTTTGCTTGTTTTTAAATGAGAAAAACAACAACTCACTTTTCTGAGTAGGTCTGTAAATTTATTATTAAAGTATTTCTTAATTTAAACTTTTTAATCGTTCACTTACAATATTCAATTATTCAATGGGCATAAGAAAATTACATAATTATGCAATTACATAAGCCAAATTTACTTTTCATGGTTAGGACTAGTATGTTTTGCACTTTAAGCACCTTTTAAAGTGATACACCGTTGAAAAACTTTAAATACTGTGAATATTGTGATTATCAGTGCAACAAAACTGCACAGTTAAAAGCAAAACTAATTACAAGATTTATTTTCACAAAAACGTGCATTATGAAAAATAATTTCCAAAAACAGAATAGGTATTTAGAAAGGTGAAAAATCTGTTGTATATCATACGCTTTAAAGATACAAATAATTTCAGCTATGTTGTTTTTCACAGATCAGTACAGAAATAGTTCTAAGAATCTGATAAATTACCTGGCATATGAAATTGACTTTTGTTTTTCAGGTGTGCTCCTCTCAAGTATCCATAGAGTGATATCTTCCTGTCACATTTGGGATTGATTCGAACATCCTCCGGGTTTGTCAGCTCTTCCATTCTACCCAACATTTAAAATGACAGTTAAAATATCCAGCAGTCCCAAGGGTAACTTTTGAAAAAAGGTAATTTAAGAAAAGAGAACATCATTGCTGCCACTGCACGGTCTGCAGATTCTAATAATCACAACTGAATTATCATAAGAAAAAAAAAATCCATTGAAAAAAAGACCTTCTAAAAACATTTTAAAATTCTATTTTAGAAGTTTTACAATTATGTTCAACAATATATTTCCAGAAGGTTTACTGACATTTCACTGAACATGTACTGCTTTCTTAGCACATTTTAACTACTGTTATAGGCTTTGCACACACAACCCTCCTCAAATCAATTTTACCATTAGAGGACAAGCAGCTGAATGTCACATTCCCCACAGCCACAATACCTTCTTTTCCCTAATAATGGTAGTGAGCAACACAAAAGCTACCACAGAAAAAAGACTGGCTGTTTGCAGGCAGAGGAGGGGAAACTCCTTTCTACACTGCACATGGGAGGCAGCACAAACACACCGCCAAGGAAGAGAATGGGACACACGTCCTGGCTGCAGATCAGCTTAAAGCTCACCCAAAAATCTTGAAACTGCAATAGTTACAGCAACCTAAAACAATGGCACTGAAAAACTACAGAATGTGGGGTTTGCATCTTCCCTCTTTTGGCTTTGTGTATTTTGCAAGACTTTGCATGATGCTTATCTACTTCTCTGACAATTTTTCCTGAAGAATTAGAGCTAAAGAAGAAACTCATTCAAGATACCTTGGACTATTATGGGAGTTTAGTCATAACTGTAAGCATTCTGGCAATAAAATATGAAAGGTGAGGTAATTTCTCAAGTAGGCACAGCTGCCATCAAGATTACTTTCGTGTTCCAAAGAGACTGTGAATCAAATGCTATACAGGCAGACAGAGCAGCAGGGATATTCCAGGGAACTCAGAGGACTAATTCACCAGCTGCTGTTTAATCACTGGAATGCAGTTTCTTTTCCACAGAAATTCAGTATAATCATCAACAAGCAGAATTATTTTAATTATTCTGTGTTTCAATAGTGTTTACAAAATACCAGAGGTATGTACATGCTCTGATACAAGTAAAAACTGAGTGGCAAATGGCACAAACCTGCAGAGGCACTTTCCCTTCTCAAAACCACCCAGCACCCATTCACAGACAGAGCTGAGGCTAACATTACAGCTTTTTCAAAAAACAAGGTGATATCTGAATTTAGGCTGAGATGGAAGAACAGAGAGAAAAACACATACCTGTCTGCAAGCACATATGGGTGAGACGTTTGCCAAGTGAGAGGCCTGAATTTCATAACCGAGATAAAACGCCCCAAATTGTGAATTTCCTGCTTTTGATATTCTCCATGAACCATCCCAGACAAATAAAACAACTTAGCACCCTAAACACATTAAAAAGACATAAAGCTATAAACCATCAATTTCATACCCATAAAACTAAAAAAAAAAAAAAAAAAAAGTAATACAATTATAGTTTGTAAACCTTAATTGAAAATTGCACATTCCAACTGGTTCTGAAAGACCAAACTGACCGATTTACTTCAACATTAAAATTGTCCCCAAATCTTGATGGAAAACCATTCACATCCTGAAGACCTCATACAGACCTACAAGCAGTTCTTCCTTGCACACCACCTGCATAACAGACCTAGTAGCATGTTTCAGCAGCTTAATCACACTGGGATAGAGAATAATCACACAAGTATTTTAGCAAATAGAAGAAAGATGTGTCAATCTGATCTTATTTATTTAAAAGATGTAAGAACGTAATAAACACTTCAGTATTGACCCACTTTTAACTTAGCTTCCATAAAGCAAAATATATGAAAAAATTAATGTTAAATGTCATACCGGATACACTTCGGTCCAGAATCTGTGCTTTAGCTTCTTTTTAGTCTTCTTTAATTGTTTGTTGTTCTTGAATGTGTCCAAGTGGGTAAGAACTCCCATAATTTTGGGAAAGCCATGTACCTGGCAAATGTTCAGGAATTCAAATGTCTCCATCTCAAATCCAAAGCTAGCATCAATGAGCATTAGAACCTGAAACCACAATACCCACATTTCACTACAGCAGTACCACAGTGCCCACATGAGCTAATTTCAAAGACCACACCTTTAAACTCTTAAGCTTCTCAGGAATCAGAATTTTGCAAAAGATTCTGTACTTTATTTTCATATACCCTGAAAACCAACTTTGGCTTTGTATTTGAAGTATGGCACTAGGCTGCTAAAGATGTTATAGATGCTCTAGGAATGCAATAACATTCAGTATTATAATAAGATCTGAACAAGTGTTTACCTGGTGAATTTAAAACATAAAAAATTGATTATGTACCAATATTTTCAGGAACATCTTAGAAAATTAATAAACTCATATATGTGTCTCGGATGCACTAATGCCACTAAGGCCAAGTCTTTCAGTAAAATGAGACAAACTTATTTCCCTTGTTGCAATTGCTGTTACACATCACTAGAATGCCCTGACACAGGAAATAGCAGCCAACAGTCACATGAAAATGGAAGCAAAGTTGGTTTAGGGTCTTAACAACAAAGAACTTAAAGCACACAGGACCTGATGATAGATCTTCAAGCACTGATGTAATCTCAGCCCCCTAACAACAAACCCAAACGGATTCTCAGCACCTCCACGTGCACACAGAATCTGCAACATCCACCACATCTACTAGCAGAAGTATTTGTATTGTTTGGTACATCTCCCTTACTCAGTAGAAAACATGCAAGTAGAATATCTAGATTAGTGTACACATGTATTTAGAGATTTACATAGTTAATACTTGGACAAGGATCCCAAACCCTAATCAGCTGTGAATAATATACTCCAAATCCACATGTAAAGTAAAATTCTAAACAAACGGATCGTGCATTGGACCCCAGGACCAGTTGATGTAATCCCCTGATCCAAAAGCTGCAAGTAAATTACAAGTCACCACACTCCACTGAAATCAGTTGTATTACTACACAGTGTTCTTCACAGATGGAGACCTCAGAGTGCATAAAAACACCCAATTAACAAACTAATACATATTTTCACTTTGAACATTAGTTGAAAACTTTTTGACTAAAACTAATTTTCACATTTTATATGGTTTAACCAAATCCCTTAATGAGAAGTCACTGTGTCACCTTGGCTTGTTATAACATCTTCCACTAAAAGTTTACCAGTTGCATTAGCAATGAGGTTCAGTAGCATTTCCTTTCTTTCACATCCTCCCCACCATCACACACACACATTTTACTTTCCCCCACCCCCCATGACAAGGAAAGTCCCAGGGTTGTTCCAGAACATTAGGTGTGTCAAAGATCTTGGGTCTTGTTCTCTTTGAAACCAAAGAGAGTTTTGCCTTTGATAGCAAAAATGCATAGAGAAATCAGACACTGATGCAGTCCAATCAAAAGTAGTCTTTTCAATATAAATTACAGCAGAAATCACATTCCATTGTTAACTTACCAAATCAGCAACTTTAGCCAGGTCAATCATTGTGTTAATGTCACATCCACATTCAATAATGGTCAGCCGGCGTTTTTTACCTGAAAACAGAACCAAGCATCAAAAACTGAAACAGAGAGAGCAAATCAATTAGAATGGTTTTCTTTTCAGGGCATATTACTGAAGTTCCTCCAGGGTATCTGGGACTCAGATTCTGGTCTAGCATGTAAATCATCCAACATACATCACTGTAGAAGTGTCTGTTTTTACCTGTTTATAATTCTGCTAAAATATAATTTTTAAATTTAAAATTATCAGATCTTCTTTTACTGTTAGTAAGTATGCCACATCACATATCCAAATGATTTCTTCAAAATGACCAAAAATTATGAGAACAGGAACACATTCCAGCTCTCAAAGCAAGACAAGTAAGGAGCGCAAAATAAGCATTTCCATTTCTCCTATCTTTGTTCTCACCTGAAACAATTGTAACCGGACCCCGGATTTCAACCAGCTTTTGCCTTGTGAAGTTCTTAATGAGACACTTTATCACAGTACTCTTCCCAACCTTGGGAGGGCCGACCACAACCACCACCACGGGAGGTGGCTCCAAAGGAGTCCGGTCAACCACAGGAATGTGATGCTTTTTCGTCTTCAGATCCTGAGTTCTGAGAAGAAATTTGTAATAAATAAATACAGGAATGTCATGGATTTTTACATGGACATTTACTATTTGAAAGTCTTCAGGATTTGCAAAAGCTTCAACGCAAAAGTGGAGCACAAGCACAGACACCAGTACCTATGTGGAATTCCCACAGAGGTTAAGGAGTTTTTTTCCAATAATTAACACAATGTAACACAATCTCTGTACAATGTAACAGAGATGCACATAGCATCCCACTTCCAACACACACATAAACTACACCGTGACTGGGTGAATGATGAAAGCTATGCAGACACACCAGTGAAAATTACAGTCTGTGTATTTCTGCACAAATAATAAAGAAACCCCGGCCAACACCCATCCCTCCAGCCGCCTCTGCACACTCCAAAGCAAGTTCCCACTTCTCACCGATGGAAAGTCCTGGCCATCCGCACAGCAGACTGGACTGTAAAGGCTTTGGGGTTTCTCTTCCGTGCATTCTCTTCATCTCCTATTCCCAGGTTATTGAGATAACGTTTCCTTTTCTTCTCTGCCTTTGGGCCGCTATGCTTAGCACGATGCTTCTTCTTCTCTTTTTCCTCCATCTTACTCTTCCAACAGTTGTTTACAATGAGGAGGATTCAGAGTTCCTCCGTGGGACAGCGGGCGCAGCTGGCACAGGAAGAGAGCACAGTTAGCACAGGGCACACGTACACAGCACACCAGCTGGAGAACACCGTGCAAGCACTACCTGACCACCTCACGTAGCTCATTCACGCCCTGCCCGGCCGCACGGCAGCCCCCGGGCCCTGCGCTCCCTGCCCAGCGCAGGCCGGCAGTGCACCGACGGTGCGGCCGGCGCTGGAGCACGGCCGATCCTCTACCGCGGGCAAAGCCGAGCGCCGGCGGCCCCACGGCGGGGAGCTGCCGGGCACACCGCGGGCCCTCAGCTCGGGAAGGGGCCCTCCCGCGGGGCCGCTCCCCACGAGCAGCCACCACATACCTGTGCTGTACTGTGCCGTGGGCCGTGGTCCTGCTCGGTTTGGCGCTGTCCCCCCGGCCCGGCGCTGTCCCCCCGGCCCGGTCCACGTGGGATCGCACCGACAGCTCCCTTGCGGAGCCACCCCCTCGGAAACACCGGCTGCGCGCGGAGTTCCGGCCGCGGCGGAGCTCTATTGACGCCGCACACGCTGTCCCACAGCGGGAGAGTGGTGGTGGTGCTGCGCCGCCTGCACCGGGAGCTGGGGACAGAAACCGGGAGTCGGCCCCTATGCGCGTGTTTAGGAATAAATTACTTTCCCACAAGCTCTGTGAAAGCCCGCGGTAGCTGCCCGGCGGGGCCGGCCCCACAGCACCGGAGCGGAGGAAGCGTGGGGACCTCCAGCTGCCACCGGGCTCGGGGCAGTCCCCGTACGAACTGTCAGATGTGGCCCCAGCAATCAGTGTGAGAAAGATTTAAAAAAAAAAAAAAACCTTGCCAAGGACTATGGGAGGACGAAGAAGTCATAGGGTAGAAGCCTATGAAGGGCTTTTCAGTGCAGTGAACTCGGACGGAATCACAGAACCACAGGAACAACTGGAATTTCAACCCCGTGAGCCCCCTGGGGTCATCGAGTCCAACCTGTGACCGAACACCGCCGTGACAGCCAGATCTTGGCTCTGAGTGCTGCGGTCCCTTGAGCCTCCGGGGGCGGTGACTCCACCATCTCCCCGGGCAGCCCACTCCAGTGTCTAAACACCTTTTCTTGTCTAAATAACTTTTCTGTGAAGAAATTCTTCCTAATTTCAAACCTAAACCTCCCCTGGTGCAGCTTAACACTATGTCCTCGCCTTCTGTCGCTAATACAGCTCAGGTGGGGGCATTTTGCAGATGCCAAGCACCCGCACCCACCGGGACATGACCAGGCATGCGGAGGGCACGGTACCCTAGGTGAGAAGTGAGTCATTGTTTTATCTCAGGTCTGTGCCCACGCCTGAAGGTCAGGCCCCCTGAAGCGCCTTATAGGTGCAGGCCCCCGCTTAATGAAGCGAAGAGCCCTCTTGTCTGGGGGTGATCTGCCTTATGGCATGAGTCAGCAAGGGGCAGGGCTGCTAAAGAGGTGTGCAGGTCGTGAACTGCTCGCTCTGTGATGCTGGCTCCATCCTGCCTCCCAGTCAGGTGGCTTCCAGCTGGACTTGCAGCTGCAGGGGCCGTGGCTTTCACACTGCTCTGCTGCTGGAGAAAGTGGCCGTGAAGAAAAGAACGTGATTTGCAGGTTCCCACAAAATGAGGAGCTCAGGACATCCCACAGTGGAGTAGGCCCAGGCTGACCATAAATTACCTTGGTGAATTTGGGTCCTCACTATCTCTTTGACAACTTATGTAGAAGAAAATACATTTTTCAATATTTAGTATGCAAAATCCTCCCTTCTTCTATAAACAGGAGCATTTTGCAGGCAATAAAAGAGTAATCCAAGTACCAAACACATTTGGTTCCTGCCCCAGCTCTTCCTCAGCATCACCTACTCATATGAAAGCAGAGATGCTGTCAGCATGCAAGTCCAGGGAAGGCTACAATATCAGCGTTGTGGAAGTACCTCCTATTTGTTGAATAAGCATTCAGTTTGTGTTCTGTCATTCTCCACCTCATAGCAAGGACAGAAAGTATACAGAAACGTCACAGGAGTGTTGCATCTGAGTGTTCTGCAGATTTTTCTTCTTTGTGAAATACATGCCGGGTATGTGTGTTAAAAGGAACTTGTATCAAAGAAAAGTAGTGATTTACAGAAGGGGTCTGCTCTGAGCAGTAGGTAGCTCAGTAGTGGGAAAATGATTATTTTCTTATACTTGCTCACAAGAAATATTCAGAGTGTATTTGACTTCAGTGTTGGAAACAGCACACAGTTAGTTTGCTAATAAGGGAACTGTGTTCTCAAGACGGAATAAAGGGGTTGTAATGGAATGCCCAGTATTAATAGAGCAGCCAGAACTGACAGCTCAATGCCAAAGACCAAAACCAGCTGCCTCAGTGTAGCCCTGACAGAATAGGTTGCCTACAGGGTGATGGGGGAAACAGCTAGATGCACAGCAGGGACGAACCTCACTTGAGACCTGTAACAGAGACCTTCCCCTTGTCTGCCTCAGACCCCTCCGAGACAAGAGGTGCTAGTTACCACAGTGAGAGCAGCAGGGAGGATGCCACAGGAAGGCCCCGTGCTACTCTCACGGACTCCAGGGAGGAAGCAAAGCCCATCCTTTAGGTTAGTGGTGTGTGCTATTCTTTCAGATGTTTTTTTCTCTTTGCTACACACACTTGAACACCATTTCTTTGTCTTTTTCATGGATAATTATACTTGTTCTCTCTGTGCTGAGGAACAAGTCTCACTTCTCACTAAGAAGGTATTATGAGGGAGAGAGTATATGTAAATAAAGAAATAAGTCTTAATGCATTTTTTTCCAAAAATTTACTAAAGGAGTCATATTTACAATCATAAATACAATCACCTCTTTGTCCTTTACTCTCAAATACAACTTCTTGTGTTCAAAGTGCCTTGAAGCTATTGTCTGAAGCCATGGTTCTTCTGTAATACATGAGCTTGTTCCAATCCTTTAGGTCAAGGCAGAAAAGTTACAGCCACAGCTAAAATTACTGACAAAATTCAGGACTAATATTCTGGACTTCTGGTGTACACATCTCCTAGACAGTTTCTTCAGGGATATCAACTTTATTAATTAAATAATGGCCTGTGATTAAGTTTTAGTCTCATTGTTTCTCTTGTTCTATAAAGAAAATAATTAATAACAAATGTATTACAATCTAAGCATACTTTAAAATACTCCAGAGCCACATTTTAAACACAAAAAGGATTTGCATGTAGAGTTTTCAACATCCTAGGCCTAATACTGCTTTAACACACAACCATGGCAGTACTCCAGAGATACACATGAAGAACCCTTCCATGATTACTGTGGTCTTCCAGACAGCCATGGATCTTGAGAATTCTAAAAACAGGCTCAGTGTACAAATGCAAAGATAAAACACATTTTTCTCTCTTCTGAGTGCAATTCTACAACTTCATGAAGGTAGAAAACCTTAATTTGGCAAATAGAAAATTACAATTTTTTTTAAAAAAAGGCAATTTGCAAAAAAATTATACAAAAGAAAACTAGAAATTATGCAAAATAAAAGTATTGCCTTTTAAAATGCTGTGGTAATTTTGAAATGAAAATACTATATAATTAATACCCAGGAAAAGACCATTAGTGTTCTTTATCAGGAACACACCTAAAATGCAAACACACCAAGTGAGATGTCCCCTGCCACCACCAAGGCTGCTTTTCCCATGCTTGTACCCCTCTTGTGTTAATGCTTTCTCAACTAAAAGCTATAAATAAGTCTGTTACCTAAGATTTTTTAAGTTAAATTAAGTGAATTATGACCAGGATAAAAACAAAACTCAGTGCAGTAAGGCCACAAAAACAACACCATTGTCCTAAGCCTCCTGGAAGAATTAATCCAGCACCATCTGAACACAGAAAACTCTTCAGTAGTGACATACTTGTGAAAATCAGTCTCTGCATGCAGGTTAATGTGAGGCTGCCCATAACCAAATGTGCAGGAACACTGCAAACAGCTGGTGAAAGGTCCCTTGGGGTGGGGAGGCAGCTCAGATTCAGCAGGTAGCCCTTGCTAATATGGCTTATCTTTTTTTCCCTTCCAGACAGGGCACAAAATTCAGAGCAAGCACTCTGCACTTAGACCTGCAAAACCTCTAGCCACTTCAGACAACACCGCCAAACACAATTATTTTTCATCAGGCAAGTGCACCCACTGCCAGTTTCATGTCTGACCCAAATGACAGACTGAATTCTGGCCACCAAAAGCAGAAATGTAACTTTTTGTCTGACCTAGCTCCACATTTTGCTCATTCTCAAACAGCAAATCTAACCCTATTCCCAAAATTTCATTTCTCATGCCCAGCCAATGAGAGTCATAGTCATTTACTGTCTCCAGCAGCTGCCTACCATACGATGGGACTGGAGTGGCAAGTGTGCTTTGATACCCTCCTTCATGCTTTGGAAGTACCAAAGGAGGACTAACATTACTAGCTGCAAACAGGGGTGAACCGTGCCTCATCTGCTCGGGCTCAAGCTTAGGTTCCCCCCCATGATAACTGAAAGTGGAGCCCTTCCCAAAGGGAGAAGTGCTTGACTTGGCATACAAACAGTTCTCAGCACCTAGGCTCTGGTTAGCATTGAAGTAGTTTAAGACAGGCTTCCTGTACATGTTCTCTTTAGCTTTTGGGTACTGGTGATCTGTGCAAGGCTGGAAAACATCTGCATCTGAGTAGAAACTTTCGGGGAAAGATTTCTTCAGGTGCAGATACTCCTGTGCCTGCTGCACAGGGAGTGAGAACTGAGAGGCACTCCCCACACTTCCCGCACCTAGTGAGATCCCTCTTCCCGAACAGTCCAAACCCAAGTCAGCTGGGGTCTGTCCCAGGGCTCCAGAAGTGTTATCCAAGCTCCTGAAATGCATGTCGAGTCTTGAGTACAGCTGCCCCGAGTAGGACGGAGGCTGACCACAGAAACTCTGGCTCCCTCCTGGCAGGCCTGGCTGCGGGCAGAGGAGGCTCCGCTCTGTCCGCAGGCCCTGCTGCGCCCGGGGTCGCTCCTGGCCGACGCACCGGGGCGGCTTCGGCTTGCCCGGCCTGGCGTAGGCGGCGGCTTCGCTCTTCTTGTGGTTCAGCTGCCGGGCTCTCCTGTTCTGGAACCACACCTGCGGGACCGGCAGAGACTGAGCACCCGGGCCGCCAGGGAAGCTGCTCCGCCACCCGCCCGTCCTCCCTCCCGGACCGCCCCTCTCACCTGGATCCGGGACTCGGGGATGTCGGTGAGGCCGGAGAGCTGCTCCCGCAGGGCGATGCCGGGGTACGGCTCCTTCTCGAAGGCGCGGACCAGCAGGTCCAGCTGCGCCTTGCTGAAGGTGGTTCGCTTGCGCCGGCCTCCCTCCCGCCCCAAGCCGGGGCGGGCGGGGCGCGC
>VZRO01002100.1:342346-354208 GCA_013397915.1 Daphoenositta chrysoptera
ACCGCCCCCAGGACCCCCGCCGCCAGCCCTCCCGGCGCGGCTCACCGGAGGGTCCGGGGCTGGGGGCCAGGCTGGCGGAGGGGAGGCTGGCGAGGGGCAGACTGGCGAGCTCCATGCGGGCCGAGGTCTGCGGGCAGTGGAGTGGCACTGGCCGCTCCGTGCCTTAAGAGCCCTCCACCCCGGCCCTTAGCGACCCCCACCCACCCGGCCCGGCCCCGCCGGAGCTCCGAGGGTGACTCAGAGCCGTCTCCCACACCTCCATTGTCATCCCATCACCAAAATACACATAATGAGGGCTCGCCCCATCCAAAGAGCCGAAGTGTCTCCCAGCGAAGCCCCCGCTGCTGCCATCAACCCATCCAGCTTTCTTTAATTCAAATGGAGAGCGAATAATTTAATGAAGAAATGTTCCACCTTTTGTTCAGCCCTCTGAGGGAGCTGCCCCTTCTCTCTGCACTGCAGGCCTGGACCTCTGCTGGAAACCCGGTGCTCTCCCAATTCAAGAAGGCTTCCATACCACCCTTCTCCTAAAGGCAAACCATCACAGCTCTTACTGCACCCAGGTGACAAGTCCTTGTCTTCCCCATTTGGTTACCCAGCTCCTATTCCCATCCGTGGGACATTTCTCATCAGTTTTACTGCAGTAAATATAATGCTGGTGGCTTTACTAGACATTGCATCAACACCCACTGTTCACAGTAAAGGACGAAGCCTCCCCCAGCACACTCTGAGGTCACCCAGGTGAGATGGAGCAGTCTCCCTCCCAGGTGCATGCTGAAGAGTTCAGCACAAAGTCTTCCTTTCCTAGGGCAGCTTTTTTTTTTTCCCTCCAGACAGCTCTGCTCATCCAAGTCAGGTACAGAACAAGCAAAGTCTGTGCTATCAGCCCAAGGTGTGTCAAGGAACAACATACTAATCCAAAAGAGAGGCCAGAAATATCATTTAAGAGAGCCAAGAGTGACATAAGGGACTTACAGGGAGCAACACTTGCAACACTGAAAAGGAGTAGACGTTGGAAGAGAAGCAAATAAATTAGACAGTGTAATAATTTGTCAAATGAGGCCATTAACAGCTATCACTGAAGGTGTTCAAGAACAGCAGCATCATGACATCATGTGTTTTTCATCTCAAAATGTCCCCATTCATTTTTCAAATTTGGGACCCACTCCAGCTCACTGTGAAGCTGAAGGGTACAGGGATAAAGTGTGAGTTGTTACACACTGTTTGCATTCTGTAGGGACCAGTGCATCCATCATCCATGCAGCCACTTTTGGGTTGAGCTGCACAAGAGTTTTGACATTACACACACTGTCGCAGTGCTTCACAACAAAAAAATCAATGTCCTTCCACACAGGGATGACAGTCAGCTCCTGTGAGTCTAGTACTCCAGAGACTGGGTTCCCTTAGCAGCTCGGTCCATAAGGCAAGGTAAATGCCCTCAGAAACCACCTCATCACAATAATATTTTCAAGCAGGAGCACATATGAAGACAGAATTTCAGAGGGATGACAGCAGCAAGTAGTCCAAAACATCTGAAAACAACAGCTTGAAGCAATTCCTCAGTACTTCTCCCCTTTCCTCTACCTTAGCATTCCCATAAGCCTGAACTATCATAGCACGAAACCATCCCATGCAATTTGTTTTCTCCTCCACAGCTCCAGGACAGTTTGAAGTTTTTCCTGTCCATATAAACAGTAGAATTTCTAATTAAGCAAGAATTATCATGTGGGAGAAAGGAAAAAAGGTGTCGGGTGGCAAGTGGTTCAGCAGTTCTATGTAGAGTCAAGAGGTGTTTCTAGTCCTTTGGGTTTATTTAATTTCTATTATTCAGATATATATGAAGGTTGGGGTGGACTAATACTCAGATACAATATGCAGACTTATAAAGCTTCGGGGTAGTTTTATTGACAGTGTTCATTACAGTAAATTCAGCTTTTGATTCTTGTTCTAAGCATGCAGGGTTCACCTCTAGTTGCCTTGGAGTCCCCACAGGGCTTAGCACACAGTTGTGCACAAGCCATCTCCAGCACACACTTGGCTAGCAAAGCTCATGCAGCTGCTCCTTCAAAAAAAGCTGATCACTTTGTTTTTTTGGCCAGTTTACTTTTTCGTGAACTTAGTTCAAGCATCAGCACAGGATAGGGATGCACAGGGGCAAAGGGTAAGAGAGAATTGGGGAGCCTCAATTTGAACTGGCACTATAAAGTATGGAATTGCATATGACCTTTCCATGTCTCTGCGATTCCAGTATAACTGTCCATGGGGTTCGTGCTACACTGGATCAAGGATATCAAGGGTGTTTGCAAGATACAAAGAGAGATTATTCATCCACTCTGGACAGAGGGAAGGCTAGAACAAATGCTTAAAATTTTCTTTCTGGATTTCCAGTTTTCATGGCAGAAAACATCATCTCATGGGACTAAAAACAACACAAAGCTGCCCCTGTAGGCAGCCTGCAATACTGAGCTCAAAAGAACGGGGAAACCACCTCCTCCAACACACATATACACACCTTATAGACACAGCCAGTGCAGAAGAGATAAGAAGGAGCCAGCAGAGGCTTGTACAGACTTGCACTACTTGCAAATAGTGACTGTCCATTATTGCTAGCTCGGGCCAAATAGAACAGGCTTTTGTTAACATCCCCTGGCTATTGAGAGAGCAGTTCACACTTCCCGGAGTTATTGTTTGAGGCACTCCGCCAGGCAGCCTCTTTACACCCGTCATTTTCAGAGATTTTCTTTGCAATGCTAATTGCTATAGATTGCGAGTTTTGTTTTTAAGTCAGATTCCTGGAAAGAAGATGAAAATCGTTGCCTCCCCCTCCTTTTCCTCCCTTTCTGCTGAGACTTATGGACTTGGCCTAACATAAGAGCTAATTTCTGCCACAGCTGCAGTTTGACCATACACTAATCCATCAAGAACACTGACCAACCCTTGCTGCCCATGTTCCCTTGCAATCGCCATGCTGTCGCATGTCAGTGATAAACAACTGTTCGTGAGCTCCCGCATCTCCTCTCTAAATCCTATCAGGAAAATAGTATTCTTACCCCTCCTTTTGATTCTATTCACAAATAGGGAAATGGGAAGAGTGTGGGAAAAGAAGCAGGAATACCTGAAGCAGCACGTTTAACAAAACCATCTCTTTAGTTCATAGATTGTCTTCAGACTTCCCCAAACATCCATGGAATTTTGCTATAGATTTGAGTCCAAATGTGGAAACCCATTCTGCCAAGGTTCCTTTATGCCTATTGTGGTACAAGTGCATCTACAGAGGAATCCAAATCACAGGTAGGATATGCTGAAAATAGAATACAAGTGACGGATACATAAAAAGTAAAGCGCATTTAGGAGCTACAACATAATTATTAGACAAGGACTAGCCACAGTGCTCTTTAAAATAGCTCTCGAAAAAGGTTTGCACCTATCCTGTGCAGGGCATTGGAAGCACCTCTGTTCTCTCCCTCCAGAGCAGCCCTCATGTTAGGAGTCACAAAGATGGCTCCAAAATCATGCTAGCATGAATAGTATGCTGAATTACCCAGTGCAGCAGGGCTCTGTCACCAGGCGCCTGCCTGGGGAGTCTTAGGACAAACATCCTTCAGAAATCCCTACATCAAACATCTTCTAGGGCAGCACAATGCTATTGATGTTTGAGCAGAACTTTCATCCTGAAGGAGGCAAGATCAATTTCACTAGTTGGTCTTCAGACATTAACACCTCATAAAAAGGCTGCTCATGCCCTGCTTATCTGGAATGTGTCTTTAATTATCTTTTGGTACACCTTTTGCAGCCCATTACTTACCAGTCAACACTGCTTTAATTATGGGTTTGGCAGTAACAGGCAGCTCTTACATCATTGAAATAAAAATGCTACAAAGCAACCCTGGAGAATTGCAAAGAGATTTCATGTTCAAATGGAAAACAGTGGAATTCAGCAAAGCAACGTGGATTCTAATCCACAAAAATTTCATCCCATGAGCAGTACTTTCATGGCCAGGGGTGCCCAGGAACCCTCCAGAGAACATGAGCAGACAAGTGGTGGTTGTGCTCTCACCTGCTCTTCATGGAAAGGAGCATTTACAGCAGCCCCTCTTGCTTTGAAAAACAGTTCAGTGTCCAGACATGTCCAATTCCATGGTGTGTGGTCAGGGCAAGCAGGGTGGAGGAACATTTTGCACCTTGAACAAAAAGAAGTGAAAGTTATGATAATTCTTGTTTTCAAGAGTATTCATTGACCAGTCCAGAACTGGCTCTTGGGAGAGCTGTCATCTGCACTGACCTTTCCCTTACAGTTAACACCTTTGTTATGCCAAAGCATTGCTCTAGCCTTTCCTCCTACCAGAAACGTTTGGGTCATACCAGTCTTGCTCTTAGTTCCCACTAAAATCGATAGATTTTTTCAAGGTGAAAAAGGCATTAGGCTGGCTTTAGGTAACTTGGAATAATCTCACACTTTGGTATTTCTTATATTTAACTCTTAAATATATGGAACTGATGGCAATGCTCTGAAATCCTGGGTAGTGATGAAAAATGCCCTACCTGCAAGACTGAATGTCTGTCTCACCTGATATTTAACTCTTCAACAATGACCAAAAATGGACCCCTGCCATGGGGAGGTAGGAGTCTATAACCAGCTCAGTAAACGGCATACTGGTACTTTTACTTAGAAATTATGTTGAAGACCTTGGTCATTTTCAGCCCAGAGACTTCCTGACATGGGTGAGAGTTTCTATTTTGTGAATTTATTCAGTCTTTCTCTGAATGTATGTAAAATTTTAGCTTCCAGAGCACCCTCTGACTAGGACATGTTACATGAAACAACACTTAGTTTTCTATGTTCTGAACATGTAACCTGCTAAAATCATTTGGTGCTTGCTGCCTCCCACACAAGAATGTGGAGTGACCTTCACTGATTCCAGCAGTTCACACTGACCATTTTTTATCAAACCCCATCACTTTCTACCTTCAGCCACCTCATTTCCAGACTGAAGAATCCCATCTTATTCATGCTGCTGGTCCATGATTATGTCCCCTATGGTAACTGCTCCACACCTTCATCATTCACGTTGTCCTTTCCAGAGCTTTTTACAGTTATGCCGTATCCTTCCAGAAAAAAGAAGATAGAATGACTCTCAGAATTTAAGATGTAGAGAAATCATGGTGTTTTAGCTATTATGAAGGTAATTTGCAGGGGTTTTTTCAAGTGCTTTCCTAACAGCTAACATTTGCTTTGTCTTTTTGACCCTCACTGAGCTTGCGTTCTCATAGAATTATCTATCCAACTCTAAGATCTCATTTCTGAGTTGTAATGGTAATCTGCTGTGAAACCTGAAAACAGTTCCTTACTTGTACTCCCCCTATGGTGCCTACTGGTGAGTTTTTGAGTCCTGTCCTTTTGAGTCTTTCTTGAAAGAAATTGTCTTCCCTGTAAAGAGAAGACAGCCTTATATTTTAAAGGAAGTAGGATCCCAGGTAAAACTGAAGCCAAAGTATTTGTAAAAATTGTGTCTTTTTTTGAGTGGTAACCCAACAATGCCCAACACTGTTCATTTTTTTTTCTGGGCAGTAGAAAGAAAGTCTTAAAAGATGGATGTAGAATAGCTGGGAAAGTGGTAATAGTGCCCCCAGCCTCATGCAGTACAGTGTCTCCTGCTCTGGTGGAGGAGAATCTGTGTTCTGTGGGACAGACCTGCCTCCCACAGCCACACAGAACACTGATCTGCAGTTTGGACAAGCCAAGCCTAAGCCTGTAAAGGGTTAGGATGACCACAGGGAAGGATAAATCAGCAGAGTCTGCACCAGTGCAGGAATCGGCTGGAGTAGGAGTTCCCTGTTTAATAAGTCTAATGATTATTAGTAGTCTTGACACCTTTGAAGACAGAGTAGAAAAGCCACACAGCCATGCAGTAGTAAAACTCTCACTAAAATCCTACGTCAGGAAACATTAAAAAAAACAATTGTGGATAAAATATCCTCCAGAAATCCAGCTTGGGCCTCTAGAGGATTACTGACTACAGTTCAGTCTGGAGAGCCTTCACTTGCTGCAGCACCACTGAGATAAATATTATTTCCTTTAAATGTAGTGGTATTTCATGCCCAGTACAGTCAGGCTCACAGGCTACATTATCTTATGGTAACCCTTTTCCTTGTACTCCGTGCCATCTCCTTCCCTGTCTCCTTTCCTTTTTAAGAAAGTGTCTGTCTTCATCCTCACCCATGCTGTTTGTGTAACTGCAGATATATCCTGTGACTGATCAGCTCCAGAAGCACGACTGGACTCTTAGCACCTGAGAGGATCAGACCTCTGAACTGCAGACATTTTAGGAACAGGACTATCTTCTTCTTGTGCTGACAGAATACAAGCACACCCACGTGATACTATAGAAATACAACAAATCTCAACCTCACAGTCTGCTGAACTTGATTATGATAACTAGTCACCTAAAGACGAGTGAATTTGGCCTTAAGGCTAGTCTGCTGGGACTGGAGACAAGTTGTCTGGAGTCTTCTCCTCCCTGTTTAAAGAACTATTGCTCTAACCTCCCTTGTCAATCCTATTCCTCTTCATCTCCCAAATAACATCCCCACCCATGTGGCTGTAGTGAAACTTGCTTCCCACCCATCTCACCCATCTGCTAGTGAGTGACCCCATTTCTTTGCTAGATCGGTGCTGACTTTTTTCTATGGCACTTACTTTTTCCATCACAATATTCCTATTCCAGACACATAGGAAAAAATACTCAGGACTAGAAAATTGTGTCAATCGACATGACTTGTTCATTAACTGGGAAGCACCCCCAGGATTGATTAGGTAGTCCTAGTGGACCCTCAAGAACAGTAAACTGAATGGAAGCCTTTCCTTTTTCTCAACACTGCACTCTGTGTTTACTACCATACCACTTGGCAACATGAGGCAGTGTCTTTCAAAATAGGAAGCAGTAATAAAGACTTAGGAATTCCTTCAGAGAGAAAGAAGAAATAGTGTCAGATACCGAACACTGTGTATTAAAATACACGTGCACTGTCATGAGGTGGTTAAAGGGCAGAACAAGGCATCAAAATGCTGAGGGTTTGCTGGGGATTTACTCCTTCATCCTGTTATAACCACTGTCTGTGCAGTAGGACATTGGTGTGCAGAGCCATGGCCCTGTATCTGTATGAAATGCACTTTTGAATAGTCTAAGCTACTCAGGTTTTTCCAGCACAACCAATATGAATAGGGCTGTCTGGTCACAATTTATCCTTGAAAAGTATATTCAGTATATTAAACAGCCTCCCCAAATGACATAAAATCTTTTTGTACTCCCATACCTTCAAAATAATCTTGTCAAATACTTATAGTTCATATCCGATTTTTAAAATTCCACCAAATCCTTGTAGCATACATCCAACATCTATAAACTAAGATTTCAAATGGATGTACTTGTTAATATTTAATTTTTTAAAGCTACCTCACATAATAAAAAAAGACATCAGATATGTCCACAAAGTATTTTTAGTAGGACTCAAGTTATTGACTTCCAGCAGGTATGGGTAAAAACAAATAGAAAACTGTAAAGTGCACAACTGTGATCAAAACTGAAGCTCCCTGTGCAACCTGGACTTCAAATTGGTAAGCCTTGGCTGTCTCTTTACAAAGGGTTATTAAGGCAATGTTGGTTGAAGCACACCATGATAAAGGCAGCTGTTTCACCTTCCTTTTCCTTTTTAATAAGAGAAAAAAACCCCACAGCAATATTATTAGGATGAGCATATGGGACTATGACATAAATTCACCTCTAAAATGCACAAATTTGTAGTAAAATCAATGAGAATTTCATATGTTTATAATTTATAGATGTTACCTAGTTCTTAATCTTTACAAAGAATAAAGTATTTGGCTGGGACCTTTATAGCTGACAATTTCAAAGACTTGAATTATACTCATAATTGTGCTTGAAATGTGATAGAAGTAGTTTTATCAAACATCCAGGGAATCCAGTGACTAATGAGAAGGATAGAGCAGATATATGCAAAAGTTTACTCACTCCAAGTTGCAAAGGGTATTCACTACAGCAACAAACAGAATTACTATACCACATTGTTTCTTCTTATGCACATCTCATTACACTTAACATTTCCTGTAAGTATGGGAAGCTGCTGAAAGTTTTGACCATTAACCTCAAAAATGTAATGCTTGTCAAACTGCTACATGAAATATTTTAAAAGACTATACTTTTCCTTAGGTCCTCTAGTCTTGGAACTAAAAGATTGAGGTGATACAAGTCTGAGTCCCCATTAACAATTAAAAATGGCAGGGGAATAGTCAGGTTAACTAGCTACATTAGAAACCAGACATTGCTTGCAGTGGTTTCGTTATAGCATTTTGCCATTTAGCTCTGATTAAAATAAAAGTCCTGTTGATAATTCTATTTCCTTAGGTAACTTTCCCTGAACGCATTCCATCTCTTTTATACCAGCTTCAAATCCAGTTTAAAATTAGCTCCAGTTTATTTCCAAGTAATTTCCTAAGAAAAACCCAATCCCTAAATCCTTACTTATACAGAAAGCTGCTGTTTGAACAAGTCACATCACTGACTCTAGCATGATGACTCACGCCATAAAATTTGTTCTGAATTTGACTGGTCCTCCCTCCCCTCCTTTTTTAAAAGGAATTTTAAAAGACACAGAAGAGCTAACGTGTCTCTATCTATTCTCTGGCATCCACCGAGAACATCAAACAAAAGAGGCCGACTACCTGGCAAATACCCTTTGTACTTCCCGATGGAAGTGAGATTGTCAATATCTCTAAGTTAGAGATAGCAAATGTTTCTAAACAGAAGAGGGAGCAATTTTCTCCACTAGTAGGTGCAACAGAAGCTTTAGTATTTGAAAACTGAAGAGAGTGATCTGTTGCGGTTTGGTTATTTTGTATATTGTTAAATGGTTTGTTCCCGGTTTTCCCCTTTCCCCCTGTTGGTTTCACCCCGGCCCCCTTCCCCGCCTTTCCCCCCGTCAATGTAATTGTTAATCTCTGTCAGCAACCCCCTATTTCCAGAGATTTCTCAATAGTTCTGCTCCCCATTGAATGGTGCTGCTGTTCCTCCCCTTGAGCCCTCTCTGGTTGGTTCTTGCCCTGAGTGGCAGCCCCTGGACCCTCCTGGCTTCTGTTCTGACTGGCCAATTTTTGTATACGCCCCTTGTTCCCTCCCCCCTTTTTAACCCTGNGTTTCTCCTCTGATTTCTCCGGGTGAGGGCTGAACCCTCAAGCCGCAGCGCGCCCAGACCTAGCGCCCGAACAGGGACGTCCTAATCCGCCGCCATCGGCCACGTGGGGCTGAAGCCGCGCGCCGCTGCGGCAAAAAGCGCCGAGCGGCCAAAGTCCGCCGCTCGGGACGCCGCTGCCGCCGCGCCGCCTCTGCGCCGGCGAAAGCCGGAGTGGTCTGTTGATATGAACAGCATGTGAAATGAACCAGCTGTGTCTCAGGGATTAAGCAGAAAGAATCCACAGGTCCATCTGGTTGTTTTCAGTAGAACTAGCCCATCTCAGTGTGCACACCCAGTCACAATGGAGACCTCGGGACCCCCTGGACACAGTTTAGAGAAAAAAGAATTTTTTAAAATGAATGTAGCTGTCTTTGAAATCTCAAAGAGGGTCGTATGTCCCATCCTCATGGTACTATGTGGTTCCCTTACCTTTTGATTTCACAAAGAACATCTCTTTCAGTTTTGGGTTCTTAACAAGTACTTGAGGGTTTAATACCAACCTAATTTGAAATCAAAACCAAGTAATGCAAGTGCAAGAAAAGAAGTTTGTCTGCAATTATGAGGGAATACACTTTTTAAAAGCTTTTTTTCCTTTCCAACTTTTTTTTAAGATTATGCTTTCCCTCTTTTCTATGGCCTCGCCTACTACCAAAACACACTCAGTTTAGCAATCTCTGCAGCCTGCAGCAGGGTAAAGCTGAGTTCGCTGATCTCATCTTCTCCAGGGCTTACAGAGCCCTGTCATGGGGCTGGCAGTTGTGTTGATTGCTCCCTATCAATATCTGCATGTTCTCTAGCTCAGGAAAGGCCTGAGAAAGGACAGGGAGCTGTGGCAGTCCTGTCACAACTGACGTGTGTTCCAAACTACAAATCTAAATCTGGCTTTGGTAGGCATGGCCAGAGCTGCCTGCTGTCTGCACTCAGCCTTGGGGGTGTTCTGGGGTGTTGCATGCTATTGAAAGCTGCCAGTTCATAACAGCATGCCATTCACTCACTTTTTGGCACTGATTAGGATAAAAGGAAAAGAAATCAAAGCAGAAGTCTCAGAAGTTATGGTGAAATAGTTTTATTTCCTGTAAACTTGGCAAAGTGAATTTGTTCTGCATTTCTCATTAATTCACATAACAGCGTTTAAAGTTTCCAGTTTAGATTATACTTGTCAATAAATGCAATTCACTGACAAATAATATTTCCATTGCTGAAGCCACAAAGATAGCTAATATGTCAAATATATGAGGGCAAAACGGCAAACCTTTGCAAAATATGATAGAGCAAGATTTTCAGCTACTCTGGAAAATGACTCCTTCAAAATTAGTCATTAGGTGTATCTAACAACACCTAAGAAACACAGGAAAGATTAATCACTGAAAGCAGTGGACTTTCTGTTTTATGACACCTTCAAAGTAAGGCAAAATGTCTCTTGAAAAGTACCCTTTAAGTAAGAGCAAGTCACTGACCTCTATTCAGAGAAACAAAGATCATATTTAATGGCCTGTGCTGGCCAGACTATACCATGCTACAGGTCTCCTGGCTTTAAATTATTGAAACTGGAACTCTATTCAGCTTCTTAAATACTCTAAAGATTCCTCTCTTTGTCTAGAGAAATAGCCTGTTTTTAAAAGTCAGGTCAAAGATACTGTCCCGGATTAGAAATGGAACCTCTGAAAGTCCAGCCCCCACAACAGGTCAGAGCAGGGAGTTGTCCTCATGAGCTAATTCACGTTCAGGTCCAAGGCTGTTGAGATGCCCAGGGCTGTTGGAGCTACCCATGTGAGTCAACAGGGCTGGCAGCGAGGGGGGGCTGCTGCCTCACATGAAGCTGGAAGAATATCACTTAATAAAAAGATAAATCGATTATTTTTGGCAACAGAGAAAGAAAAGTAAACCAGCTCCCCGTCCTCTGCCCATCATGTCACAGTGTGGGCGGTGCTCACTGGAGCGTGGCAGCACGGGTGACGTGACACCGTCTCTGACCCCACCTGGCCACCAAAGCCGCTCTAACAGGGCAAACACTGCAGCAGCGCCTGGCGCTGACAGCCCGTGCCTTTGCTGGGCATCCACTGCCCTCTGCAGCCACCGCCGCGCAGCAGCACGGCCATCCCTTCAGCCCGCGAGCTGCTTTTTGACTGCATCCTAAAACACTGGCCTTGCTGTCACCTTCGGTGATGTTCCTGGTGCGTGGGCAAGGTGGGCTCTCCTTGTGCGGGGCAGTCCCGGGCAGTCCTACCACAAAGCTCGGCCCATCTCAGGATCTCAGCACCACCTTTGGACATGGCATTACAGACAGGCAGAAACAATTGTGTAGAATGTTCTAAATAGGAAGAAATTAACTAATGCGCTCAAAAGAACCAAACCAAACCAAAACACCCGGAGGAAAAAACCCACAAAAAGTTTAGTTTTAGAAATTTCTCCCAGATACTAAGACGTAAGTGGGGCCACACACTCTTTCTTTCCTGCATCAGCAAAGCAACCCAGGGAAATTTATTAATCAGGTGTAATTCCACATAGCCAACTGGATTTTGCAGATGGATTCCCAGCAACAGTTTTACCACTGCAGGAATTTTTTACCAAAATCTCCTGTAATATCCAAAGAACACCCCAGAAAAGGGGGGG
>VZRO01002100.1:355281-386221 GCA_013397915.1 Daphoenositta chrysoptera
CTCCACTCCCTTCTCTTTCCCCATTAAGCCCGTGTTATGCCAATCCTACCCTGGACCCTCCCAAGGTGTAATTCTACTGGTTATCCCGTCTGCACCACCGTTAGTAGCACCCCCCCTTGAAAAACGCCTGCACAACCTCAGCACATTGTCTTCGTCCCTGACACCTCCCCGGAATAGAACCTTTTTTGGAACTCACACAAAGACCTCTCTCTCGTCCTTTGCCCTCGCCTGCGCCTTCCCTCCCTGGCTCGCTGTGGTTAAACCCGCCAGCAGATCGCAGCACAGCTCTGCCGCACGGAGGCTCTGGGGACACTCGCTCGCCACGTGCAGAGAAGGGGCAGTCCGGGCTGACCCCGAGCTGCGCAGGTAGCAAAGCTCACAATAAAGCACGAACCCACCCAACCCACCCCCCAACATTTCTACCCCTGAGCACCTTTCCCAAGGCCCTCCTGACTCATCACCGAGACCACAGTCCCAAAAAGGCACAGAACACCGCCCGCGGTCCCGCTCGGTGCCACGAGAGGGCGCTCCGGTACCTGCGGCACGGGCTCGGGCTGGGGCCGGAGCAGGAGCTGCCCAGGAGCCGGGGGTGTCCTGGAGCAGCGTGCGCATCTCGGGCCACGTCTGCTGCGATTGTCCGATTTCCTACATTTTCTCCACCCCTAAGCAGACCGCTGCAGTAAAGTGGCAAGGAGTCAAGCTGAAAAGCTCACTCCAACTCAGTCCAACAGTCCCACACTGCGTTCGGTACAGAATCACAGAAACGATTAGGTTGGAATAGACCTCTAAGATCATCAAGTCCACCCTATGTCCGAACACCACCTTGTCAACTAGACCATGGCACTGAGTGCCACATCCAGTCTTCCTTAAACACCCCCAGGGACGGTGACCCCACCACCTCTCTGGGCAGCCCGTTCCAATGTCTGATCACCCAAAACCTCCCCCAGAGCAGTTCTGCACTATGTCCTCTTGTCCTGCCACTGGCTGCCTGGGACAAGAGACCAATTCCCAGCTGGCTACAGCCTCCTTTCAGGGGGTCGTAGAGACTGATATGGTCTCCCCTGAGCCTCCTTTCCCCCAGCCTAAACAACCCGAGCTCCCTCAGCTTGCTCCTCACAGTGCTTGTGTTCTAGACCCTTCCCCAGCTCCACTGCCCTTCTCTGGACACATTCCAACAGCTCAACCTTCATGCTGCCTGACCTGAAGGGCCCAGAACTGGGCACAGCACTCGAGGTGTGGCCTCACCAGTGCCAAGTACACAGCGGAGGGACGATCCCTTGCCTGGTCCTGCCGACCACACTATTGCTGATCCAGGCCAGGATGCCCTTGGCCTTCTTGGCCACCTGGGCACACTGCTGGCTCATGTTCAGCCTGCCATCAATCAGTACCCCGGGTCCCTTTCTGCCTGGCCACCGTCCAGCCACTCTGCCCCCAGCCTGTAGCGCTGCAGGGGGTTGTTGTGGCCAAAGTGCAGGAGCCAGCACTCGGTCATGTTACACCTCATATCACTGTATTCAGCCCATCTCTCCAGCCTGTTCAGGTCCTCTGCAGAGCCCTCCTACCCTCCAGCAGATCAACATTCACGCACCAACTTGGTGTCATCTGCAAATTTTCCTCCATATCATGCACTGAGAAACTGAAACTTATAACCATTACAACAGGGGGTTGAAACGTGAGCTCCTGTTTGCTGCTCTGGCATGCCCTGAACCCCAGGAAAACATCCACCTGAAGTATTGTACACGCCAGAAATTTGACTGACAGATTTTAACTCCACTGAAACTTTCATGCCATGCTGAGGTATAACTTCACATACTCTGGGTCTACATCTCTGTAGCAGACTGCATGCAACAACTTTCTGCTTATCTTCTGACAAAATCACTAATTTTAAAAGAATGGTTTCACAAACTTCTACAAAAGGAAAGCAAGTAGACAAGCACATGCAGTCAGTCTAAGCTGAACTTGTTATTATGAACTGGACTCCATGCTTTCTTTCACATAACACTCAGCCAACTGTACAGGTTTATAAGGTGCCAAAGGAATGTATTTCCTGTTATCTGAAACACATCAATTCTAGAGCACATGAACGACAGTTTATGTCAAGTTTCTACAATAAACTAAGAGGACTGTCAAGTCTGATGGCATATTAGTTTATCACTTCTAACAGGCATAGCTGTGTGAGCAGATTAGAAAATGCTACATAATTTAATAATTTTATCATGTATTCTACTTGACATTACCAGCTATTCCTCATGATTTCATCTGCCTATGAGACTACAAGCCAGATGCAGAGCCTTTCTGCTAAAATGAATACTGTCTATCCATACACAAACAACACTGTCCAACCCATAAAAGGCAAGCTTGGCTTTCAACCCCAAAAAAAAAAAAAAACCCTTCAACTTTAACTCCTGAAAACTCACACATAAAGAAGAAAAAAACATTTTAAATTATACCATACCAAAAAGCCTCTGACAGCATCATTTTCAGAAAATCAAGTACAAAATATATAGAACTATATACAGTATACAGAATACAAATATATAGAAATCCTATATACACAGACACCTCTAAAGATGCATACAGTTATCATGAATTAAGGAAATAGACAGTTATCAATGAGTAGAACAAGGGGAGGCACCTACATGTAAACCAGCAATAGTGTTTAAAAAAGTAGCAGCACATGCATGTATTTGCAACAATTTGCAATTGTAGCTTGCTTTCTACACACAGCTTCCAGTTCTAAGGCTCCAAGGAAAGTGGGAACAGACAAGTGAGGAACAGGAAAGTTTAGGACCTCAGGAGGTCCTAAAGACACATTGAGTGAACTACTTCAATGGGAATTAAAATCTTCCTTTGAAATACTGTTTCAGAATTCTTTACTCTGCATATTAGTCATTTCAAAATACAGAAGGGATAAAAATTAAAATATTTTTATCCAATTCTTGTGCACTTGACACTTCTCTGTAGGTATTCAGTATGAAAAACTGGTTTTGTACAGATACTAAAAAATCCCAAGGGGGCAAAATGGGCCAAAACCTTTTTCTCAAACTTTTGTTAGTTGACTGCAACTCACAGAATTGTAGCTAAAATGGCAGTAAATACAGGAGTGTGGATAAGGCATTAGCCAAATCCAAACTACTGAAAAAGCACAGAGTTATACTGAAAAAGTCTCCTCTAAGGCTGGTATCTGCCCATAGAGAATCAGCCTATCAGATTTTTAAAGGGCATTTCTTTTAACTAAACTCCTGTAATATATTTTATGCAGAGTTACATTACTAATAATTTCCATGGGATTTCAGTCAGGAGAAGTACCAATTACACCCTACCTGCAAGAATCTGTGGAGGTACAACAAGGGACAAATCATTATGCTTTCAAGGTTTATCTATAAAACATCTGCATGCTCACTTTGTTCATGTCAAAAATCCAAACAAGAAAAGCAGTTTCCCCCAAAGTTTGCTGAGATCGCAAATTAAGAAGAACTCTGTACAAGGAGTTACACCCTCCCCTGCAAGAGCAGCTCCAAGTGTACACCCTGGACCTACACCATTTGTAAGCAGCTTCAACTCTCTCAGCCAGCTTTGGCCCAGAGCCACCCAAAGCTATTGCTAATGTGATGCAGTCAGAAACTTATCCTTACAATGGGCAAGGGCTTGTTTTGTGTTTCTAGAAACCTCATTTTGTTTCAAGTAGTCTGAAGAGAGAAAAAATCACATCCCAACTTTGTGAACATGTAAATCAGTGTAGCCCATAATGAAAACTTGTGTTCCTCACAAGTGCAAAGCGCTCAAACTCAAATGTCCTTATCAGTATTTACTCTTAGCAAACTTGTTGGTTTATTTTTCCTTTATGTTGCAGATATTTGTGTCACTTTACAGTTGTTTATGTAATTCTGATCTAAATCAGAGTTGATGGCAATTTGCAACTCCTCCATTTGATTTTTTCAAGTAACTGCTCTAAGAAGCCTTTCAAATGCGTTATTCTGAAGATACAGAGAAGTCCTGATTTACTAAGCAGTTTAAAACAAAAACATGACCAAAAAGAGTCAGAAGGACTGGAAAAGTCACTCACCCGGTTCCCCTGACACCTCCCTGGTATAGGCAGTTAATCAGGATACTGAACAACTGCCTTGCTATTGTATTCAGACAAGTTCCTGGATTATTAGTCCTGCTTCCAGTTTCCATCTGAAGTTATTATAATGACTAATAAATCACTAACTGTGTAACAGGTGATCACTGATCACATTACATTTCTGATGTGATGCCACCATATACAAAACAATGTATTTAAAAGTGAACTTGTCTCTTCTTTCAACCTCTATCTCTATTACTAAACATTAAAAAGGTGCAACTATCATTTCAGTCACCACCAGAAAATGCAAGGAAGACCACATATGTAGTGAACATAAGAGACAGAAGTGACAGAAATTGATAAAAACTTCATCACATGGCTGACACCCCATATATCAAAGCCCTAAATCTCATTCTCTGCTTGCCTCCAATTTCCATCAAAGCCTGCCAGCTGCACATTTATTGAGAAGTTTGTGATCTGACAGCTACTGTATTACCAGCATTAATGATGCATCAGTCTCCAGAATTACTGGGGAAACAGTCCAATTGATTTTATTATTATACAGAGTTCCTCACATTTCATTTCAGGCAGCTTTCTACCACAAATTTTAGCAATAACTAAAAACGCTACACAGCTGATGCACAAAATGCTAGGGCGAAAGATGGTTACCACAGCTTCATGCCACTCCATTCTCCCTCCAGGAGAGCTCCAAATCACTGACACCATTGTGTAACCCATGAGTTATTGGTCCATAACTAAAAGGACTTACACATTATGGGGTGATAAACAGTGCAGCACTAATATTCACTGAAGAAAAGCTACAAACAGACACATGATGTCATCAGCTCCCCAAAAAAAGCAGTTTTCTTGAAGTCTTCCTAATCCCTGCCCTTGACACTCCATAAAAATTCCCCCAGGGCAGTGGCGGGCAGGGGAACAGGCAGAGGTAACTTTTAAGATATTTCCGTACAGATTGAAATTGTTTCCACAGGTACCACAAAGAGAACATATTTTCTTTGCAGTAAATAGCTCACTTTAGTCTGTCCTTTTCATCCTAGAAAACTTTCTTGACCTAAACAATTAACAGATACTAAAAAGATGCAATATAAGAAATCAAGCTTGTAGGGGCATTTTTGAATCATGACCAAATATTTTAAATATATACATTACTTGAAATTTCCAGTATCAGCTAGGAAGGGGTCTCTGTGAAATATCCAGCATTCATTTTCAGCAGTCCCCAAAGTCACTATGTTTTTTTGTTTGTTTGTTTTTTTAAAGCCTGGCTACAACATCTAGCAGAGNTCTCTTAAGTTCAACTTTTCCAAAGGTCATGAACAAAATATTTTAAAGCACTTGTCTTAACAGTGGTTTACTCACTTCCTTGGATAGACAAGGTCTACAGCACAGTGACAAGAGAAATACATCAGATGGAACAAACAAGAACTGCTGCCGAAGTAGAATGAGATCCTTTCACATTTACCTTTTCTAACTTGACAACAGCAATTCAGCGATGGGGAGTTTTGTAAGAAATGAATTTGAGTTATTAGAGGGGATAGACCTTCAAATGGATCAATATGAATGCTTTAAAAAACCTGCTACAAAAGAATGTAATGTATCTGCTTCTATAGAAACTCCTCCCTAACTCCATAGCAAGATCTCAAATTACAAGCACTACAGGAAAAAAAAAAGCTAATCATTGGCAAATGCACAGAGAGTAGCAAGCTGCTTCCAGATGTGTAATGCAACCCAGACCTTACACAAATAAGTGGTAGGAAATGCTGTTCCATTTTTCTTTCTTGTTTTCTTGCAGTCCACTCTTTCAGGGACATGCAATGCATTCATCCCTGCGGAACATGCACGAAGTCAGCCTGCATCCTTCTCCCAGCCTCTGCTCCCCAAGCAAAGAGCAAACATATCTGGACAGAAGCTTTATCTATAGTAATTATGGGATCACCTAAAATGGACCCCAGTCTTAACTGTGCTCAGTTAAGATTCCCAAGTTTAGGTGTAGAGCTATGCTCCACACTGCCCACCTGACACCTGCCAGAGGGACAGTTCAGCTGTGATTTACACCTTATTGATCACAGCCTGCAAAGCCAAAGGCAAATGAAACGGGTCCTTGTTCGCTTCAGTACAAACAGTTCAGCAGCTCCCAGACAGAAGCTGAAATGTCGGAGGAAGGGGCAGAGCAGACCAGCCCTTCTGAGCAGGAAATCCAACAGACAAGCCCAAAGCAGGAGATTCAATGTGCATTGGGCTTTTTGTCGTTTAGCTTTTGGGTTGGATTTTTTTTTTAAATGCTACCTAATTATCCACTTCCATATGTATAAAACTTTCATGCATACTTATATCTGGCATCAAGTGCAGCAAATACTTTCTTAGTATTACCTTTTGGGGTAATCCAAAAGAAGAAGCAAACCAATCAGGAAAATACAATGATTTGAGAAAGCAGAACTTCCCAGCTATCTTCCTGACTTTAGTGAGCACCAGTTTAAATACCCACAGACAGTTTAGACAACAGTCACAACCAAACCTTTTTGCTTTACTGGAACAGCTTACATTTAAACATGCACATCAAGAAAATCCCAAAATATTGCAATCATTTTGTAATACGTGTAACAAACTGAGTGCAGGAAACTAATAGGGCATTCATTAACTTGGGAACAAACAGTTCTTATAATTAGTTACCAGAAAATATTCAGCATGCATTTGCAGGTTTATTCTTGAATCACTAAGTACAACACTAGGCACTAAGGTTGAATACCTTGGAGGGGGGAAGGGAACAAAAACCCTGAAGTATTTAAACTACTATCAGTTACTCCATTATTTCCTAGACCAAGAACCAAACTCACACTGTTTATTTGTGCATACAGCCCGTCTTGTTGTTAAAAAGCTGTTTTTCACCATGCAAAGTGACTTCTTCTGTAGGTTGAACACTAGAATGAGTAAGCTGATAAAAATCATGTTAAACTGGGACTTTTATCTCTCTTATACAGCTGGTGTAGATGCAGGCAGTCATACTGCTATTAATGTTTCAGATTATTAAAAAGACTGTTTAAGTGGAAAATGCTTAATATTCATGAAGTCTCTTTAGGATCTGATTAGGTTCTTCCCTTTCCTCTGCTTTGTGCTTCATTTATTACATTTTTCACCTGGGCCAAAATATGCAACTACAAAACGACCATTCTTGTGCATTTAGCAGACACTGAATATTTCCAAATATAAAGGGATTTCTGTCCTTTTGGAAGCTGGAAAGGAACATTTACTCAGCAGAAAAACATACCCAGCTTTCAACTTAAACCAACAAATGCTTTTAATGTGCACTGACTTACGGTAAAAGTAAGTTACACTAACGTAATCTGTTCTGATAAGCCATTATTACATATTATTATATTAATAATTAGGCTCCTGGGAATGGGCAGGAAGTACACAGTAATGGAAGATGGGCCCTGGGAGACTGCACCGACCAACAGCAGCCCTGAACCCTGCGTCCTCAAAGCAAGGGTTCATGACTACTGTGCACAGATTACGTGATGCCAAATAAATCATACCTCATGCCAAATAAATCCCCAGGGGAGAATGACGACAGGAAAAACCCAGGCCTAACAATGAAGGCCATGATTTGACCCACATGGCAAATTTTATTATCATAGTTCATGCAGCTTTCTGAGGGCTTAGAAAATGCATAAACATCCTTAAAGTATTAACTTTATTTCCTAAAACAATCTTGTCCTATCAAAACCACTCCTGAAACCGTGGCTCCAGTAGGCGGCTGTATGAAAACGAACTCATTTTTGAGAGCCACAAACCTGAGCTGCATCCCGTCGGAGGCCCCTCGGCCGCCCTTGGCGAGGCTGCGGAGAAGAGCGGAATGGTTTGGGTGGGAAGGGGCCCTGGCGCTGTCTCACTCCACGAGGATAACGCAGGGCCGCTTGCAGGCGGGGGCTGAAGCGCCCGAGCCCCGCAGGACGGCCGCCCTGCCAGCTCCCCACAGCCACGCTCCCGGCTCCAGCCCGGACAGTGCCCAGGCCCTGCTGCCCGTGCCTCGCATGGTGCTCCTCAGGGTCCTGCCTCACGACTTTCTTTAATTGTCTCCACTGCCTTCATCCCAGAGGTGATGCAGGGAGCCTCACATCCCCTCCACAGGGCTCAGAGGGACATGGGGTGCCCAGGGCACCAGCAGCCCTGCCACTGCTCCCTGCACCCCAAAGAGATGGCTCATCCTCCTCATGCCTCCATTAAAAAAATAAGCACACGTAAAGCTCTTTTTAAAATAAATGTAGTAAAAAAACATTTAAAGATGTCTCAATTTTAAGAGGTAACACACAGAAAAAAAAAAGAAAAAAAAAAGAGGTGAAGT
Organism: Daphoenositta chrysoptera; assembly: GCA_013397915.1. Taxonomy (NCBI): domain Eukaryota; kingdom Metazoa; phylum Chordata; class Aves; order Passeriformes; genus Daphoenositta; species Daphoenositta chrysoptera. The sequence continues at coordinate 363,708 of VZRO01002100.1, forward strand.
AGCTTAAGTTCATCTCCTCAGTGGTAATAAATAAGGCCTAAGCTTGAAGGCAAAGTTAACCACAATCCTGGGACTCGATCCAAGTCTCCCATGACAATAGGAAAACATTAGAACTCTAACATTCAAAATATTATTTAACTTTTAAAGCCTTAGCACAGTTCAAAGTCTCCTTTGTGGAACAGTGCTTTTGAAAATGTCGGTTGCCTTCCAGAGACCATTTCCTCCTAATCAGGCCCGGCATTATTTAAATAGCGAGGAATACCAGCAAGAATAGGAATCGCTTGGCTGAGCCAAGGAGGGAGAGAGTCCTTAAAATGACTGCAGAATTCTTAAATGCTGGTAAAAGGCCTAATCCTATATAATGATTTACAAAATGACAAGGAAAATAGATTTACTGTGACAGTTTGAAAGGAGACCAACATAAATAAAATTACTGCTCACAGGATGGCAGCCTCCCCACTGTCCTCTCAGTGGCTGCAGCACCCATAACAGGAGCCCTTCACCACCCAGCTCCCCTCACAGACAAAGCCAAGGAAAAAACAACAGAGCAACTTAAGAAGCAAATTATTTGCTCCAAAGTCAGAAATTCTTTCCAAAGCACCAGCTTACTCTTACCAGTGCAGCAGTTCACATGTAACACTTCTTTGTATGGTTAATCTAGACTTCAAAACGAAACAAAACAAAACAAAACAAAAGACAACTTTTTATCCCTCTTTCCTCACCAGAAAAACAACACCACAAAACTTAGAGCCAAGAGTTTTGAGCTTTAGTTTTATTCATTAAGTTTCCAACTACAGCACTGCAGCTGCAATACACAGGGGCACAGCATGGCACCAAGCATGTGGAGACCAAACACACTCAACATTTCTCTGGCCAGTAAGTGCGATGTGGGTCAGGAGGGCCTGGTACCTTTTATTTATGGCTTTTTTAATATATAGATGACGTACAGTCCCACTTAACCATTTCTCTGCTGAAGGGCAGACAAGGCAGCAGCAGGGCTGCTGGCCCACGTGCCCTCCCCACCATCAGGCCCCTGTTGCTGTGCCGTGGTCTGCGCAGCCCAGTTACGCAGGTGCTGAGGGACAAGTTTTCCTCCACTGAAGCGAAGCCATTCAGCTCCCAGCTGCCCGGCAAAACACACCCAAGTGTGCTGGGGAGGGACCAGCTGCTCTTCCCTGCCTCCACAGCACCAGGCAGCTGGGTTGTTGCTGTCCACATGCCGACCCACCCCACATTAGCCCACACCCCCAGCTTCTGCATCCTCCTTTTCTGCAGCCTGCATCCTTCTGCATCCATACTGAGGGGGGAACCCCTTCCCTGAAATGGGGCCACCCTCTTCCTTCTCCTAGATGCGAGGTCCCTTTATACTGCTTCACTCACTGAATCTGCACAGCCAGTGTCGAGCACCTTCTGTAATGTGAAATTACTGAATAAATATGACGAATGCCCCCTCCCCTGCAGAGCCATGCCAAAGACTGGAAGCAGGTCATTAACTGCCAAGGTCATCTTGTTTGTGAAAAAGAAAGGAAAACAATACCATTAAGACTCTAATATGGTAAAACAGCAATGACAGCAACAAGGAAACATAAGCTTAATGTTTCCTTTAACCCTCACTTAAAAACACATTTGAAGTCATCTGATTCAGCCACATGACTTTGCAAATTACCATTCATTGAGCAGGTCTGGGCTGGGTTCAGTCCAGTTTCACGCTTGTACCACACACGTACCCCAACATTTCGTGGAGGATCTGTTGAACCTTATCTCAAAGCACAGAAAGCAGTGAATTAATCTGGTGTTTCAAAACCTGTTATCAGGAAGGTCACCAATCCCCTCCCGCCCATCAGCTTTTAGGGCACTGAATCTTTGCACGGCCATGTGGGACTTGCTAAGGTGCAGCAGCAACTGCCCTGAAATCCCCAGCAGACTCCCCAGCCTCACCGCTTTCCTGCAGGGAGCATATAAATTTTTCTCCATCTGAGTCTTAACTACTGTTTGTCTGCAGACTTGTAAAATACACTAAGAAATGCCTAATGAGACACTGATCTGGCATCCAAATGTTCTCCCCCATGCATTTCCCCAGTGGGCCGTTGCCTGAGCAGCACACACATTGAGGCTGTAATTTGTTTGCCAGCTCTCCAAGGAAGGAAGGAAGGAAAGTGGGCGGGTGGGTGAGTGCTGGAGTCAGTGCAACATCAGCACATGGCTGGCTTGCACATGTTTTCAGTCACTCACTACTAAGAAAACATATACATACACACACACAGAAAAACGCTGAAGGCCAAATGAAGACAGGAGGTTGCTGGGATAACATCACTTCCTTCACACCAGGAGCTAATAAAATAAGTAAAAAACACAACTCTCAAGACAAAGACTGATTACATACTAAGCTTTTGAGAGCCTATGAAAATGCAATCCTTCCCAGTTACAGGTAGCTGCACATCTGTACTACCAGAGGGACCTGCAAATTATTTATCTTACAGTAGCACTGTAAAAGTAGCTTCTGCACACCAGCTAGGGAAGTCCAGGCAGAAGACGGAACATTGCATAATTAACCCTGTTCTATTACTGGGATACGCAGGCACTCCAAGTCTAAGCAATCTGTTCGAAGTTATTTTAGAAGTTTGGAGGGGAAGAATTAGCTGAATCAGACAACCACAGCCTGGAGTTCAGTGACCCAAAACCAAACCTCCTGCCCTCTAACTGAGCACTTGACTCTTGCCAGAGAGAGCCTGAGCATGTAGACAAAAGCGTCCTGCAGGTTGGTGAGCTGTTACCTTGCCTGCTGCTGCAGTTACACATGCGGCTGGGTTTGCATTCTCTGAACACATCTTTAATACTGCAGCATAAGGCCTTGCAGTGTTAAAAAAAAAAAAAAAAGAGCATTTTTGAAAGGACTTTAAATATTTTAGAAACCTGAAATAGGTTCCAGACTACAAATATTTACATACATTTTTAACTTTATGTGCAAGGAGTTTGACTAAGTTTAATAAACCGTTTTTATGTCTAACCTTAGCCATGTATATAAATATTTACAGGACTGTGACTCTGATTTTCCTCCCCTGTGCTCAGTACATCACCTGGTTCTTGAGTGGCTGGGGTCAAAGAAGCGAGCTGTTTTCTCAGTGTCATGCATTATCCCTATCCTGCATTGCCTGACTTGCTAAAAGAGGAGGAACAACAGGGAAATCCAAAACCTAAAACCCCAAGCTGCTTTTAAGTGGTGAGCGTTCTGCAAAAAACACCGTCAAAGAACTAGACTGAAACTTGAATATTCAACTGTATATATTCTGAAACCTCATGCAGATTAATTTGAGTGGGTACTAAAGGGATGCTGTAAACCCTTTTTGCCCTCTTCCTACAAAAACTTACACTGGAGTTACTCACATGGGAGTTAATAACGAGGCAGCTCGTGTGGCCTCAGGGGTGTGCACACAGATAAACCTGTGACCTCTGTGGGCAGGGGCATTTAAAAAGCTTCAGGATTAAAACAAAAAAAACCAAAACAAATCCCTAAAACTTTTACTAGTTTAATCCAAGTTTTATTTGCAATGATTAAAACTTGGAAAGATACAAAAGAAGTTCTATGAGTATGAGCAGCAGCATTCCCTTCTTGGTTCCCTGGAAGCAGGGCTCAGCCTGCTCTTCACCTTCCCCATAAAATCGTAGCATACAGATGGGAAAAAGGAAAAAAAAAAAAGAAAGAAAAAATTGCTGCATGCAGCTGAATTTCCAGTATTGCAACAAGGCTCAATCAGTTTAAACAGCATACTCGCCTCTTCCTTCTTTGGCATCAGTCACAAGAAACATTTAAAACCAGTAAGTTGTTGATGTTAATGTGAACGTTACTTTTAAAGATTTGTTTATGTGTTTGGTAGCACTTAGGCTTCACTACTTTTAACTATTTCCTCCCATAGACCAGCTCATCTGCCTGTTTCCTCTGTTTGTGTAGAGTCTTTGATAGTGAAATAGGACAGAAAAAAATTTAAATGCTTTAAAATGCATGCATTTTTGCTTTAAAACCACAAAGCCTGGCAGAGTGATTCATTAACAGTCAAAATCCCCCAAACCTTTTTCTATTTAAAAGGAAATCCAGTATTTATTTTGTACTTCAATACAAACAATATCTTCTATAACTTTTTTATTAATTTGTAATACACTTAAGTCTCACCAATAATTTCTGAAACCTGTACAGTTCTTACAGCTACCAGAACACAGCATCCCATCAAAAAAATTCCAGTGCAAATTTCCCTAACATGACATTAATGGATGCAAACAGTGTCTTAACTTGGGTAAGGCTAGAGATGCAAAATCAAATGTCTGTGTACAAACTGATTTCAATAATGTGCTGTGAGAGTTTAATATATTAATGAAAAGGATTTTAAACAATGCAATTTCTCTAAATTCAATCAGTGCTGCTCAACAGATACAGTTATGAAATATCACAATGAATATTAATGGAAGAGGCTTACACTATGTTATTCTTGATATCTTGACACACAGAAAGATTTCAGTATGGTAATTTGTTTGGAATATAATTAAAAGAACCAATCACAGAAAGAAAAGCCAAAACTCCTGCAAAAAAGAATCTGTGCCCTTGATTTCTAGAAATAGTCTATAAACTTCAAAAACTTCAAAGAATTTGGAAATGTTTGGAAGTCGCACTTCATGTTAATTGAAAATATCGAATTTTCAAAAATAGCATGCACTGGAATAGGGACCTGTTTCAAGCATTTTAATTTACTAGTTCCCTTAAGAAAAATCAGCATTTTTCAAGAATTCTATTTTTAATAAAAACAAAATTTGGAAAGAGAAATTACCACAAGACATGAAGGTACTGACAATTTCTGTTTTCAAACATAAGTTATCTTTTTCCTGAGGTCTAAGAATAAGTTTGATTAAAAAAATTTAAAAATGAACTGGAGCTAGTAAAAGCTATTTTACAATAAAGGTTGATGCACAAAACATCTGTGTATGAAGCTATCAGCTCTATTCCAATTTGAACATGATATTTTTCATCAAAATCTTTATGCTGTGTGGCACCCCAAACAGCAATCTATTCAAAATCTGTTCACATCATCAGGACAAAGTCTAGACCAAGGTCACCTGTGTACATATGTACTTGTTAATTTCAGGTATTGTGAATTGTCCCGTAGAATACTTCACTGAGATGGCTTAGAGTGCTCACAGTTAAATGCACACAAATACTAGCCAGTTTAAGGTTCTCACTTGCCTTTTTATTAGTGGAAATTTTCTCCAATACCTGAAGATGACTGGTTTATGCATTTCTGTTCAACAGGGGCCCTGGCACTTCTTTTGTGTAAGGCATGAAGAGTGATAACTTCCCTTAATAACAAACCCATGCAGAACAAACAGAGAGAACATTTAATTCCATAGGAGCATGAGGCACCCCACAAATGTAACTCATCCACACCCACGAGCCAGCCAGAGTGAATTATTCCACACTCCCAAGGGGATACGGCCACTTGCGGTCTGATCTGTGAGCTCCAGCCCCCGTGCTTGGAGAAACAGAACACCTCTAAAAATACAGATCAAAGAAACACAGCGTGCCATGATCTTTAGGAAACATAACAAAGAATCACTTAAAATCACAACTAGCATTTAGACAACATGCTTAGTTTAATAATAAGGGTTATTTTTATTATCATGGTGCCCAGGAGCTCCAGCCACCAATCAGGGCTCCCACCGCAGCAGGACTGCACACCATGAAAAAGGCACCCTTTTTGCACAGCTTCTGCAGCACTTCAGCCCCCAAATGAGGCTCTAAAGCTGCAAAAATTGAGCAGGGAGCAGGAGAGGCACAGAGCCAGGGGCTGCTGCCAGCTGGCCTCGATGGAGGCCACGGCTCCCGGAAAGGAGCCGCCTGCGCTGGATCGCCTGCCCCGTGCGGGCACCAACAGGAGGTCGCCCACCAGCTACTGGCTCCCTCCAGGATGGGTGGGAAGAGCAGATGCTAGCAGGAATACTTTAGGGCTGCAAACTAGAGCTTGGCTCTCCCTTCCAGGTTTTAGCTTTCGATCTTACTGCACACTTTGTGACAACACACAGCTGCCTTTTCTGCCAGGGATACGTGTAGTAGAGGTATTCTACAGCCACACCAACCACAAGGGAGGATGGGCTTCAAGCTCAGCGGTACCTCCTTCCTGGCTGTACAGTGTAAAGTTCCCGTGACCTGGTTTGACAGAAAAGGAAATAATCCATTTCAGTTGAAACACGCGTTGTTTAAAGGAAAAACAAAAGTGTCTCCTAAGATCCACATTAGGGCTTTTAGTCTGTGGTAACCAGGGTCACCTGCTGCGAAACAGAAACCTCAGAGCTGGGGGTACTTGGTCCGACATGGAAGAACCAACCAGCAGGATGTAGCACAGCTGGTTTCAGTGGCAGTTCACACACTACCTTACACCTCACAGGACATACAAGGGAGTTTTAAAAGGCTCAGGTTCTCCAGCGATCCCTAACTACCCATCCCATCCCCGGGACACCACGAGGCAGCATGGGGACGAACAAGGCTTCAGGGGGACTACTGTGTGTGGTGGGTAGCCCTGGTCCTGCCATGCTTCCTCAGCGCCCTCAACCACAAACCAGCTGGAGACTGAGCCCTTCCAGCATCTTTTCACTTCTCCAGGTCACACTGCTGGAGATGGCAGAGGCCTCCAGCCTCCCAAGATCATACAGTGCATGAAGGGCTTTAGGCAGGAACCTGCTGGAGTAGCGCATGGGCATGGTCCTGCAAAACTAAGCTCCCTTTGTTTGGTTCTTGTTTTCAGGACTCCTGACTAATTCCAGGGGCTGCTCTAACAGACGACAAGTGGTGCCCGATGTAGGGAAGGTTACGTGCAATTTAGGTTTTAATTTAGTGAGAATCTACGTGTCCCCAGCAACAGATGCTCTTGTACTAATAGGAAAACAAGTTTATGCAAATCAAAATATTGTGGTTTTAATCACTTGATCCAATCTATTTACAAGCTGGGTTTATTATTTTCTGCTAATTGTGAGGCTGTGGATCTATCTTATTTTTCTAGGCAGGAGGGCCAGTTACAGCAAGCTTTCCTGCCTCCACGCCTGCCACACAACTCTGCTTCTGAATCCTCTGCTGCTGCCTGTGTGCTGCTCACAGCTGATTGGTGCAGCCACATAGGGAAGCAGACTAGGGATAAAACATACAAGAAACACAAAAGGGATTTTTTTGTTTTCATCCTCATCAGTTCAGCAGTCTGATTCATTGTGCACCTGCACAAATATTTATGCTAACACAGCAAAAGGATGGGAATAACATGCAGCAGGGAACCGAGAGGCTTAAGTAGTCCTGACAGCGCAAAAGTACAGGATGGAAAGAGGGATTGTCCACCTTTCTCACAGAGCAGCATGTTCACACTGGGCATCGTGGTACAGCTCCCCTCAGTATTAATGGCATCATTTATTCCAGGAGAAGTGAATAAGGAAAGCCATAAAGGATGCTGACCTATATGCAAGCCACCCACCACGGTGAAGTGATGACCCCTTGCTTCTGTGCCACCCTACCTTTCCTGATGCCCATCAGCCCTGTGTTGGTGCCACACAGTCAGCACCACCTCCAGGACACAACTTATCTATTCCTTTGGGAGACAGTGAGAAGAGGCTGAGATGGGACCCAGCACACCTACACACCTTCCCCTCTGTCACTCCTGCTGGCAGAGAGGACGGGGGAAAGGGCAGGACTGTGGCCATGCCAGGGACACCACAGTCAAAGCCCTGTGTTGCTAGCACCAAAGCTTGCACACTTGCACGCTCTCCAGCTTATTTTCCAGAAGTCACCATACCACCAGGCAATGAATGGTACCCTTCAGCAAGTTCAGTATTAAATCAGGTGAGACTGGTAAGAGGTACTCAGTTCAACGGAATTTAGAGGAAAAAAAAAAAAGCACATGAAGGTGTCTGAACACATTAGCTATGTTACATAAATATAAAAACTCAGAAAAATAGCTTCTCTTGTACACTTGTCTATGTCAGAAGAATATTCTATAGAAGAAAAAGTGTTTCTAGAAAACCAGGTTGTTGCACTGTTCTGAGATGTATGAAAATGCTCTTTGTTTTTTGGGAGAACTGCAAGGTGCCTGGACACTCTGAGAAAAGTGTCACAGCCTGAAGCCTGTTGAGCTGAGCTCAAAAGGAAGTCCTGGCACTCCACCTGCTTAGCTGGGGTGTTCCCAATGTTCCTTTCATTGATGCGGAAACCAGGCAGGCATGGACAGTGGTATCAATTGTAGCTAAGTCAGCTGGAAATGAACCTTAACAAGAAAACAAAGAAACAAACAAAACCAGCCACACAAAAGGAAACTAAAAACATTCCAAAAAACCAAAAGTCTTCTCTCAATCCACTGACCAAATCCTGCTGCCCAGTAGAGGGGAAGGGGTGGCGTGTAAATTGGGGCACAATTATCTCATATTTAAATGACCCTATTCAAAGGACCATTGCTTATGAATGTTTTGTTTGTATGGTTTAAAATGTAAGCAGTTTCAAGTACAACAGAAAGATGACTGCATTCTAACCGTAAGCACAGCACAGCAAAACTGTACAAACTCCTTGCAGATACTCAAGTACCACTGTCACAGTGGGGACAGGACACCACTGCCAGGCACTGCGGTCACACCTGCAGCAGCGCCGGGGCAGTTCTTCTTAGGGCTCCTGGTGTTCACCAGTGTGCTGCATTCTGGAGCTGTGCTCCCAAGGCCCAGAGCCCGGGGAGCCTCACACCTGAGCCAGACACCCAGCACCCACGGCTGGGGCTGCCCTGCCCACACTGCAGCCCCAACGTGCCCACGTGTGTTAGCAACTTCTCCCACCACGGACAACAAGCTGAGAGCATATGAACTCCAAAGGGTACTCTTCCAGGACTTCATATTAAAGCTACAAATGTCTGCCAGCTGCAGTACCTTTCTGGAGCAGGGCATTGGTGTCATGTTCCCTTGTCTAAGCAAAGTGGCAGTAGCTTCTGGTCATCAAAACTTCTAAGCCATTAATTTATCAAGATTAAAGTCTATTAACCAAACCCAAGAGATTAAGGTTGAATTACATTTAAAAAAATTTTTTTGAACATTCTAAAACATATTCTGACATGTTATGCTTTTAGCAATAATTACATTAGAGGACATGTGCTTGACACTTATTTTTTAGTGTTCAAAAAATATTTCAGTTGCTAGCTCTTCGCCATCTGTTTCCCATCATTATTTCATTAAAATAGTTTTCATCTCTCTTATTGTAGAAGAGCAAGACTGCTTTCTATGTGACTGGATTATCACATCCCTTACTTTTCCAGTCTTTTTTTTTTCCCCCATTTATTTTTTGAAGAGGCATATGCACCTCCTCCGAACTCCACCCAGCAAGGGCTAACAAAGCAAGCTTGTTAAAACCAGCTAAATACACCTCCTTCTCTTCACCTATCAAGAACACTTCTCCAAAGTCTCTGAAGAAACCAAATCAAATAACTCATCTGCTGCAATAAGCATGGGGATTTTCCTCCCTGAAAGGGAAAACTCACACTTGAATACACCTTGGATGAAAACCAAGGTCCAATGTATGTATGAATGTAATATGTAATATGTATATATATATAATATATGTATGTAATATGTAATATGTAAAATATGTAGCTTACACCACACAAAACACCATTCCCAGGCAAAATACTAGAGCTCACCAGCTTACACTGCTGTGAGTACCTGTGCAGGGGCAAAGTCACCCACATACAAGGAAGAAGTGGCTTCTGAGCAGTTATCAGGAGCGAGTGCAATAATTCTTACCTGGAAAATGCTGTTTGCAGCTGCTCACCGATTTGTCAGCACACACGCTGCTCTCACCTCATGATTTATGATGCTCTCTCCAGCACTGAGACTTCTATTACTGTCCTCGTTTATTGCCTGCAGCTGTCATTCTCAGCAACAATTCCACAGTTGTTTGTAGGTGAGGTATCAAAGGTATTTAGTGTGCACCTAGAGACATAATTTTAATCAAACCTACTCACAGGCAGTATTTAAACGTTAGAACAACTGCACAGAGTGCAGCAATTAATGTGAACTTGACCAACCAAAATTATGACAGCCAGAAACGCTTACTCAGAAATGCCTCAAAAGAATGAATGTCCAACAGGCCTGTGAACACCTGCTGATTTGTAAATGAAGATAAAAATAGTGCCCCATAGATCACAAAGCCTTCCAACAGGTATTTGAATGCACAATAAATATTAAATCAAATTCAGAAATTTCACTTTCTGTGGTCAAAATGTTGATATGTCAGTAAATGCACCTATATATTATTCACCACATATTTTTCTCAGCCAGCTATATCCCCCTTAGACTGGTCAAGTTTTCCAGCATCTCCTCAAAAACTGCTGAATCTTCCCAGTTTAGAAAAATGACAGTGGAAGGGGGAAAAAGATTTTACATCCAAAAATTTCACTTTTAGAGATCTCAGTGTTTTCTAGACATTAAAATGTTGCAAATTAGAAGTTCTGACCCACTGCAGTCCTTACTTAACTTTTTTTGGAAGCTGTAAATTGCTCAATGATTTGAAAAACAGGCAAGCAGTATTAGTAAGTGTGACTACCCACTGCACCACACTGTTTTGAGAAAGGGTGGCAAAAAACCTCTGCAGGTGAATTGGACCTACCACCACCTAACATGGCATGAAAACACAGCAGAAAGTAAGAAACAACTCCTGGAGCTAAGCCTGATAGTACTTTCACGTGTACTCTAAAAGTCCAGCTCCTTAAGTGAACCAGTTGTAACAGCATCTCTGTCCATTTAATGAGTTTCTGATGTTTGTGAGCCAAGACAAAACCTGAAAATATGAACCCTAAACAGGGTCCTAAAGGCAGATTTTGCAAAAGAATGCAAGTGTATTATTATTTAAAATTATTCGATAGGCCTGGATTCTAGTGGCTGAATATTTTAAGGCTGACAATCTTAAATTAGTCTGATCATTGGTCTAAGCACCAAAATCCACTTCCTGTATTGGAAGTTCTTTCATTCAAGACTATCCACACTGCATAGCCTGAAAATGGCACTCAAGGCAAAAACAATTGTGAATTTACAAACAACAGGCAGCCTGAAGGCCCTCACTGTCAAAGTCAAGCTTGATTTATAGCTGAATAGATAGCATCAAAATATAAACTACAAATTAAACACAACTCTAAGTAGAAAAAAATTATGGTTATACACTATGGTGATAAACTACCAAAGAACCTCTGGTGTTTGTAAGCTGTTAATACTTGCAATATATACAGATACTGATTGATCTTATTACATCTCCATGCTCCAGCCAAGATGATGGGGTCACATCGAGAGAGTTGTGCAGAAGCTGCAGTCACTAATTGTCAGCCCACATCAAACCATGAGTTGGTGTGCAACAGCCAGCTTTCAGGCCAAGAAACAAAATCTCCTTGTAGAGAGAACACTAATTGCAGCTCATTTCAGAGTTCAGGAATATTTCAGTTATTTAAATCCACAATATGCCATTTGTTTTCCCATAACATTTATTAGGAAAATAGGTCAGAATTGATCATATGTGCTTCGTTAGGAAAAAAAAAATCTACCACGCAAAAGCTGACTTCACCTATATTTTTAAACTTTTAGTTTTTTTTTTTAATTTCAGATTTTACTCTACTCCCTGACGTCCTTCCTGTATTTAACTGCAGAATGTGTCTATTTGGGTGGACATAACACATGTATAGAGAGTACATGCAACATGTTCATTAAATATCTTAGAATTTATCACTCAGAAGACTTTCAGGTTAACTAAGTCGCTTCACTTGTCTGCTGTGAAAGGTCCCCCCAAAGGGAAAAGTTGCATCCAGATACCTGCCACTCACCTGATGTGACTGCAATGCACAGCTGTCTCTGAAAGTCAGAGTCAGAGGATCCTTGTTTTCGAAAGCATCCCTGAGATTCCTCATTCCAGTCACTCAGAAGTTGGACAAACAAAAGCAAACAACAACCCAAACAAAATAAAACAAATCACCCCTCACAACCACCACACAGAAAACCCCATAAACCCAAAAATTAAATGTAAACTTCCTCCATGAATCATTATCCCCACTATTCTTAGTACTGGACAAGAGAATATTTTACTGGCAATGGGGGAGAGAAGGAGGGAGAGGAAGTTGTTTACTTTGCTCCTCCCTCCAAACTTAGCACAGCTGAGAGGTCATTTAAACTATAATTGTTCTTAGATTTGAACACAGATACACATTCTATCCTCAGATGGTGTCTCTAGGATCTGATCACTCAAGCATGTGTATGATTCTTCACTGACAAACCACCTGACTCCTCTACTTGTGCAACTTGCATCGCTCATAAGAAATCCTTGGCAGAGGCAGACCAACATATGTTAATTACTGGGCTGCATTATAATAGGTCTGACATCTTGTTTCTCATCCAGGGTTTAAAATAAAAGGAAACAACAGTCTCTTTCAATACAAAAGTACATATTTTTGCATCTCAGGCTAAAAATATTCTGCGTTAAAAACACAAATAGATCAACTGCCAAAGAATCCCTGCCTCTTCAGTGTTCCTTTTGGGGGTTTTAGCCTTATTAAACAATGAAGAAAAAACAAAGGGGGGTTGGTGTGTATGCATTCACCTTTTATTTACTACAAAATATTCCTAAATTGGGTGCAACAGTGAAAATGGGAGCTTGACTCCCCAGTCTTTTGTTTCTTGTATAAACAGTTTTTCAGGTAATGTTGGCTGCAAGTTTCTACAGCAAAATAAGGTACAAATTCATGAACACTGAGGAGCGTGACTAGAGCAAATACATACTTTAAAATATATTTTTATTTTTCATATGGCAGGAGATACATACTGTTTCTTTATTTTATGATTTAATATGCTGTGATATTGGTAGGACAAGATGCTGGCAACATTACAAATATTTTTGATTTACATTTCTCTTTATTGAGAAAGAGATACTGAGGGCCATAGCTGCAATTTCAGAAAAGGGAGTAAGAATCCACACTGACTTGCTGTTTCTTTTTGGGTGACCAAATTCAACGTTTAAATCTGAATTTAAAATCATATGATACCATAAAACTGCTGGAAACATTTGAAGTTTTTTTGAAATTTTCAAAACACTAATATTATAAAATTAGGCATTGGTACAAGATTTTCTTTCACAAAAGGTGTTGCAAAAAAGTTAACACATTGAATAAATAATTTATATATGCATTTAGGATGCAAAACCTTTAAGAATGCACTGAAAAGTCTGTCTCAGAAGTTTGGGGGCTTTTTTTCCAAAGTGATTAAACAACTGTATCACACACCTAGGACCAGAAACCTGCCGGGCATCCATCATTCCCTCCTTCCCTAGTCCAGACTCCCTGCACTGGGTGCTGCGCGGAGGCAGCGTCGGTCCCTCTCCGAAGGCAGAGTGCCAGCCAAGAAGCTCCCGCCAGGAACAGACAGATGGTGGCCAATAAGGAAACTATCACAGCGTCTTAGTCACCATGGCAGAGCCTGGGCACCACACAATAGCAGCCTGACTGTCATCGACTTTATCCTCGTTTCAGCTCGTTAATATGTTTACCTGCACACGCCTGGTGCTCCCAGCTCTGGGCACACAGACATAGAGCTGTCTGGGGTGTACCACTCCACTGGCACGGGGCTTGTAAGGACCCATCTCAGCCCATCAGAGAGCTAAAGGCAGATATCCAAAGGTTACAAAACACTGCCTTAAACGCAGCATACCAACCACCACTCTGTGGGAGCAGCTATGCTCTAGGGTAGCTAAGAGGAAACATGCCAAAGTCTTAAAAATAGATGTTCCAAGTACCAATTAGTCAACAAAAGAAACATCAACAGATGAATCCTAAATTTTCAGGGTTTTTTGTATTTATTTGGGGATAAAACAACCTTGCTTAAGGATAAGACAAGCAGCACAATTCTGAATTTAAGGCACTCATTTGTTTCCCCTCAGCCAGTTCCTCAAAGCTCCACTCTGAAGCCTCCAGCACCAGTCACTGCTGCCACCTCCACCTTGTCCTTCTCTCCCCTGCAGACCCTACACCTCTCAGGCGCTTTTCAATTGGTTCCTTTACAAAAGAACAATCTGCCATGAATACAGGTAGAATAAAAATTATTGCAAATATTTTCAGAACCCATTTTAATCAAAAGAGCTCTGAAGCGCTAACCACCCAGAGCACTGCCCTTTGCAGAAGGAACCACTGCCTCACCCAAGCCTGTGCAGCGCCGAGCACCATCTGGTCTGTGCCCCCCGGGGCCTTTCCACTCTCCCAACCTGCACAGCTCCAGCCAGTGCCACCGGCAGTGCAGCCCAGCAGCTCCACGCTCCCTGCCGCACAGACTTCGAGGACACAGCAATTTCATGTGAATGTTTTAAAATATTTATCTTCTGTCCTGTTGCTGATTCCTTCTGAAGTATAAACAATCTCCAAATGGCCATCCCTTTATGTGTAATTCATACCCAGAGATTTACTCAAAATGCAACTGGTCTCCAAAGGAAGTGTTTATAGTGCTCACACAAGTCCAGGTATGGCATCTTTCATATCTAAACTGTACCTTTGCTAATCACCACGTTTAAGTATTTGTTATCAACAAACATTGCAAAGGTTCCCCTGCATTCATTCCACACTCTGTCTCTTGCTGGTCACCAACAGCTGCTGTTTCACTTGTCCTTTGCTAAAGAGTAACAAGGCCAAATGAAACAGTGACTCCTGAGTTACACATAAACAAGGGAGTGCCCGCTACAGAGGTGGGACTTTGTTTAGTGGAGTTTGAAGCCCTTCTGGGTATCCAGTTTCCCACACAACTGCTGTCTGCCTGCTGCCACAGAGCCCGGAGCAGCAGGATCACAGGGCCCCCCAGCTTCTCCTTCCTTCCAGTCCCACCTCAAAGCAGCTGGCATGGGGAGTGAAAGCCAGTGCTGAATAAGCCCTTCCTCTCCGAGGAAGCCACATGAATTGCTGTGGCAGAAGCAAGTTCAGAGCCGGAGATGTAGCCTGAGCAAAGCAGGGGGCAGATGACTGGGAAAGGACACACCACCCACACGCTTATATCGCCAAAAAGCTGCAGGAAGAAGATGGGAGCCCAAGTGTTTTAACTTGCAAGGCTGATTTAACCAAGCCTGAGAGGGCTCTGCCATTGACCCAAAATAACTTCTTCTTACATAATACTGTTATGATTTTAATGTGAGAGATGTCAGAGTATTACAGTGCCAAAAGCCAAAGCTACGCATTCATTTGGAAAGCTAGTAGGCTCCCATCTCTAATGGTATCAAACTCCAGCTGGACTGCAACCCAACACTTTTTAAAACAGTGATGCATATTTTTGGAGAAATCTCACACTTGAGAGAACAAGCAAAGACTCAAGTACAGTTTCTGAAACAAACATCTAAAAGCAAGACTGATAGCTGCTTTAAGTTTCACCAGGTGAAACACATCAGAGCAGATATCTCAGAATCAAGAAGGGACTTGTGAATGGGATCAATTTGAACACTAGTTTGTAGAGAAACAGCCTTGAGAGCACAGCACATGTTGAATTCACCTTTTCAGTCACAGAACTGCCATCCACATCTGCATGTATGTACCCACTGCAACTCAGCTTCCTGATTTTCTGTGAAACGGGAAAGTAAGGTTTCACGGTTTTGTAAAGCACATAAAGGACAGTGAACTGGGCATGCAGATAGTCAGGATCCCAAGAGCATGTACAGCGTGAAAGTTCACTGGCCTGACATCCTTCAGAACATGCATTCCAGTTTAAAAAAAAAAAAAAAAAAAAAGTTTAATTAAATGTAAAGTGCATCAACCTGTGCTAAGTGGAGAAGAGAAACTTTACTCAAAAAGGCTTGGTGAAAGCCTTGGGTTGGTGTAAGGGAGACCTAAACATAAGATGTATAACAGCTGTAAAGTTAACTTCTGTGATCCTACTGATGAGAAGAGAGTCGTAAGCATTAAACAAACACAGAATTTACAAGAAGGACACTAAGAGACTGAGTAGACTGCCTGACAACCATATCATTCTTCTTTTCCCCTGAAAACCTGTGGGATAATAAACTCTTCTCTCTTCCATCTGTGGATAGATGTATAAACAAACTGCTCTTCCAAGAATTCAGTGTCAATGAAGTCTCTAAAACTGCTTTTTAAAGCTTTTTTCCTGCCCTTCTTTTTGAAGGGAGGGAGCAGTTTGGCAGGACAGGGAGAGATAATCAAATGGTTCTTCCATTCCTCTACAAATATGTAATAGTTTTAAAATTGAAGTCTAGCAGTGCTTATTGTCAAAATAGCCTAGCTGCAGAAACTTGTATTTTGCGACATATTTTAAGCAAAGGCATTCTCTAAGAAAATTTTCATGTTTATAAGGCTTCTTTTTGTCATTTACATAAGCCAAGATCTTAGAGATGTGCAATACTAAGGAAAACTAAGGTTTATGTGAAAGCAATGATAATTAAGGTATTTCTTATTTTCACATTATCTATGGGGGCATCCCACCTTCTGGCTGTATGAACAGAAGTGCTGTTTAAACTGGGCACAGACACAGCAGGACAGCAGGTTGATGAATTTCTCTCATTTCCTCAAGAAAGTGGCTGTAGTTGGAGGGATGGGGGTCTTGCAACTCAAGGCTCAAGCCTCTCCTCCCTGTCATTCAACTCTGTTGTGGTGGGATTTTTCCCCTCATGGATCACACTCTCACACCTCTAAAACAACCAAGAGCAGATGCTAACCTTTGAGCTGGAGAATGCCCATCTAGCAGGTGGCTGTTGGACAACAATCACATCCAAGAGAAGAGCAGAGGGGAAGGGTCTGAGTTTCACACAAAACCAAAGTCATAAAAACACCTTACAAGCTTACGATGATTTCTGCCTTTGGTGAGGCAGACTGCGGAAACCCCCTTTGTCAGTGTGAGACTAGACAACTTCCAGGGAAGTCCCATTTCAAACCTTTTGAAGCACCAACTGCCCAACAGTGTCAGCCTTGGCACTATCCTGCACTTCTCCCTCATCCCATGGCGCCCTTATTTACACAATACACCAGTATTAGATCAGTTCATCTCTTTTTGGAATGGGTGTTCAAAAACAAGAGGAGAAGAGAAACCTGCACTGCAGAATTTGCTGAAGGAGATACACAGGTGTGTATTTCAGACCAGCCTAAAAGACTCCACTGTTCTCAGAGGGAATCAGGAATGTAGCCAAAAAACAAGGAGATGCACATCAAGGGAACTGTTTTTGCTACTAAATGGCCAATTGAAGCCCCCTACTATTCTGTGATATATCTATGTCACTGCAGTCCCAATAAATAATGCTTTCTGATTAGTTATGAGACTATCTAGAAATCTCTAAGACAGATACCATTCATTGTGCCAGCCAGTCACTCATCGGAGCCCCGGAAGTCTCAAACGAATGAAAAACTACATGAATCCAAAAGACAACACAAACTTGTTGTCAAGGTATTGCTTTTTCTCTTACTCCTCAATCATATGTTTTTACTTAATCAGCAAAGACGACAAATGGTATTTCACAGCACAAAGAGGTGCCACATGAACGAGGCAGTTTCCCCACATTTGTGCATTAGATCAAGTAGTCAGTATTCTCTAGTTAATACTATCTGGACCAAGCTGACTACTAAACCAAGTCAACAGAAGAGTTTACCAGTTACCAGACAAAGACTTGAGAACATGAGAACAAGTAAGATTTGAAGAAAACCAAATAATGACAACAAAAACCATACTGGTTTTACATGACATTATCAGATGCATTGCTTCTGTGGCTTTCATTCTCGTGCTATCTTTAACAACACATATGTATTATCTGTATGTTAGAGTTGTTCCCCTTTCTGAAGTCAAGCCCACACCAGTGCTGCTTTTCCCTGGAAATAAAAAAGGCTTAGAGCAACCACAGTCCCTCTGTGCCCACAGCCAACAGTGACTACCAAAAAACTGGCATATGACCCTACAGGGAGAGGGTAACACCCCTGGCTGTGGATGAGACAGCTGGATGATCCCCTGGGTGGGTTTCACAGGACTGAAGGAGGATGTCTTAGCATGAGTTATAGATCAGGTCTCCACCATCCACTAACATATAAGCCAGGACAAACAAACAAAGAAAAAACTAATGAGAAACCTCTTGTACAGACTAACAATGAGCAGTAGAGGTAATAAAACCCCACACTTTTATGAAATTTCCACAGGTTTGTAGCACTGTGCATATTAATGGGCTTCGAGCAATTTCTTTTTCTCCCTCCCCCTGCCTGGTATTGAGCCAGGAGCCTTCCTGCTTCACTTTGGGAACCAAGTCAAAGCTGGTCTGCAGAGTCAAAACAAACTCTGGATTACCAACCAGGGGATATGCTTCCCACATTTATGTTAATAGAATGTTAATGTGATAGCTTGTATGTGACTACCCCAATACTAGTACACTAGACAAAATACAAACCAGCCTGATCTATTGAATTATCTGTGTAAAGGACAGAAGACTCTTTTCCAGCTTAGATATTTCACTAGATCCTAAACCTTATTTAAAAATGCATTAACCATCACCCACTGGAAAGGACTGCTTGGCTGTTACAGTATTCACTACAGGAGTAAAAATTACTTCCTCTGTCCTCTGCTACAGAACTAATATGTATGAGCAACTGAAGGAAACTGTAGGTATTCCAGAACGAGTGATCACCTATGTGAGCCTTCAGGAGGGCAGGTTCTTTTAAAGAAAAAGTCATTCCCTGTGGAGTAACTTAATTTCTATTGACACTTACAGGAGAAATTAGATTGAAAGTGATTTTGTCTGTCTACGAACAACTTTGCTTTTTCTACTGCATAGCTCATACCCAGAAAAATCTGCCCTGCTCCATAAAGAGCATAAAGCCAGGAAACTTCATCTTTGCAGGCAATGTAGACTTCAATGTACCTTAAACTATTAGAACCAAAAATAACATGTAACAAGTGTAAGGCCGTCTCCTACTCTCATAATACACTACTGCCTCCAACAGTCTAGCTGTGGAGATCCTTTACAACTCATTGCCTGGACATTCCTATATTCTCTTTAAAATATTCTAACATTAGCCAAGCTGAATGTTAATGATCATGTGAAACCCAATGGAAATAAAGAATTGAAAATTGCTACGTAAGAATTTTCTGCTTTATAGTAAGAAGGGGGGAGGAGAAAATCAATATGGCAAAACAACCTTTTAAGCCAAAGACACTATTTTAAAGAAGACATTTTCTAATACCACTGAGAGCCTCAACTTGTCATCAGTAGGAAGGCTTACATATACTTTGAGTGAAGACATGAATTGAGTGTAAAGCAAATATACAGTATCTGAGCAGGAGGTCTATCTGTGGTGGTCTATATTGATGTGTTGTTTACTGTGTTTTCCCATAAAACACACCTAAATTAATAAAGAGGGATTGTGTTGCTTGTCCCACAACAGGCTGTTGACAGGAACAAGCACAAACCAACTCCAAACTCTACAGCAATATTCTCACCACTTTGCTGTAATACAGGATAGGATTTCACAAAAATTGGTCTAACTAGGAGCGAACAAATCAGCCAATTGCATAGTGGTCAAATTTGCTACCACAGGCATTAAATGCAGTCCTACTTATTTATGAGAAACAGGCTTCCCAGGTAAAGCCCTAACAATCCAAGCTCATGCCTCCTGCAGCATTCGATCACCCACGTTGTTAGAGCAGCACAGCAGGCACCACGAGTTCCTGGCCAGCCACTACCTCCATTTCTCATAGTCACATTATCTTCTGTGTCACTGGAAAAAGGCTGGATCCCTGTTGTCCTGAAACCTATCAACAACACTGTGGAAGGCAAAAGGAATTCCAACTCTTTTTCCTTTCTCAAATCTACTTTTTCTTCCTTTTTCAGGAGAGAAACCAGGCTTTCCAGCCTGCTAGTACAAATACCAAGTTGCTAAAAAGCAGCCAACATTGTCTCCAACTATAGTATCAGTGATGTAACTGCCATCCATGAGGGTTTGGGGTGTTGGTTTGGTTCTGGTTTGGCTTTTTTTTTTTTTTTTTTTACAGAAAACCTTTGGAGCCCATAAAAGTTGAAGAGATCTGGGGCAAAGGGCAAGCAACTCCCAAGAAAAGTTATGAATGGAACTATGCTACAGAGCCTTGCCTTTCCACTCCTTGTACAGGAAAAATCATTCAGATGTTGCAGAAACTGATCCATTATCTTTTGTGGGATTCTTTAAATATTCCAGAAACAGAACTGTACACCATACTAAGATCCTAGTTTTATTTCATCTCAGAGAGCACAAAACATTCTCTGTACACATACACAGCAACTCACTTCGTTCCTGAAACAAAGTTTTCATTGATCCTTTGCCACAGACTCAATTATTGTTTCTAATCATGCTCAACGTTTATTTAAGGTATTGTGAACTGTAAACAATGCAAACAATAAAAGCATCTGTCCATGTTGACATTAATGTAATTGGCAGGTTAGATACCTATATCAACTGGTCCCAAGGGCATTCTTTTTAAATTGAGAAAGCCCAAAGTAAATTTAAATTACAATTTACAGAATAATATTGAAATCAGCTACCTTTCGAGGTAGTGTTATCTTGAGCAGATAAAAATCACAATCTGTCAATTCAATCCCAGGATATTCTTCATTGTTTTAAAACATAATCCTAAAGACACTTTTTTTTAAAAGCTTCTTTATTTTTTAAATGCAGTGGATTCTGCAAAATTCCTGGTCTTCCTTGCAACCATGGGGAAATATAACCCCTCTCCACCCCCATGTACTGTAGCAATTATAGATACATATGTAAAAAGACCAGAAATCAAGGCACTTTGAGACAACATTTAAAAAGATAAAAAGAAAAAAAGTACTTGACTGTGGGATATTTAGGGAATTTCAAGTCAGGTTTTCCATAGCCTCATTGTAAAAATAAGCGACCTCTTCTTTCTCCTCGTCCCCACCCCAAACTCTGAGGAAAACGGCCACCGAATGCACTCAGCTAGCCTCAAAGTCACACGTGCTCCATTGCAGATCTTGCTTTCAATGTCTCTTTTGTTTGATGGCTGGTGTTTCAACATCCTCAGCTTGGAACAGAAAAAGGTCAGAGCGAGTCTTCTGGCATTCACAGACCTGCACCAGGCCCCGCCAAGAGAAGATTGATGCCATAGTACATTTTCCCCAGTCAAGAGAAGGAAGTGGAGCTCTGAATCCAAGACCAACTATGTTTGTCAGAGGGATCCATCTCCCAAAGGTGTTTGTTTTTGCTATATTCCTTTGTGAAACTTTTCTGCTAGTGCTAGTAATATTTTTGAGTTACCCGCTGTGCCATGTTACTGCCCCAGTAGCGTAATCTGAGCAGGTTCCCACCAGCAAGTCGTTTTAGCCATACATTCCAGCATACAGCTTTTTTTTTTTTTCCTTCCCCTCCTGATTTTGCTTCACCCCTTGGTTATCCCCAGTGCCTTCACACCTGCCTGCTGCCCTCGCCTTTCCTCCCCTGCCTGGGGAGGAGAGGCTGCACCATTAAACTTCCAGTGTGCAAGGCCAAGGTCCATTCCACAGCTAGAGAGAAGCTGTTGCTAAAGATTCCTTAAAAGCTTTGGCACTTCACGGCAGTTGGAACTACTCAACCAGAGCTGGGAGCCAAAGCTTTGCCACAGCATTAATGGGCTTTTGCCCTTTTAAATTTTATAAGCCTGTCGCCTTTCTGATGCACACAGTTTTATTCAGAGCCCTAAATGACCATTTCATATTTAAAAGAAAGCTTGCATAGGTAGCACCCTAAAACTACCCCAGGTCATTCATCACCCCAGCACTCCTACTGTCTCTTAGGAAACCTTTGATAGAGCATTTGTTCAGGCTGCCAAGTTAAATCCTCTTCTCTCGTGTCAATGCATTGAAAAAAGCAGTCAGAACACCAGCTTCACTCAGGCCTGCTGAAATAAATGGAGAAAACCAATTCCTCTGGCACTACAGAGCCATTAAGCCGTTTGCAGATTATTAACTGAAGCACAAAAATACACACCGCGCACGATCAGACGACAGAGCAGAGCTATGCCTTAAGTTTGCTTCGGTCTCGATAAACTGACGATACAGCCGCAATTTGCAGCAGCTCGTGCAGCTGCCGGGGCTGGTGAGCGGGACCCCGGCAACCCCAGACAAAAGCGGCGGTGCGGGGGTCCCGCTGCCACGGCCGGGCAGGTTCCACCTTTAGCACAGACGGTGATGGGGACTGCGCTCGGAGGGGCACCCCCGAGGCGCCGCCCCGTGTCTCTCATCGCAGCCTCCGAGGCGGCACCGAAATCAAACTTTACACGTGCAAAACAAAGTTTACAGTCTAAAACCCCGATTATAAGTAACAACTTCCTCCCCGTCTCAGGCTGTCGTACTCCTTCCCCGCTACCGCGCCAGCCCAGAGTGCTATCCCGAGCCCCGCGGGGGGTGGGGGGGGGACAAGAGCGTGGCTGGATGGCTCCTATTTTTATGTTTACATTCCTAAAGTGTCTTTTAACTGGCTGCCATTCCCCCTCTC
>VZRO01002100.1:388983-564098 GCA_013397915.1 Daphoenositta chrysoptera
CAGCTCCCGCGGTGGTGCAGGGCAGGGCGGGCCGCGCGGCCTAAGGGCCCGCTGCCCTGGCCGCACGTACGAGCCCCGGTATCCGCCAACGCAGTGTTTTCGCCAAAGGTCCGAGCCGCGGAGGCCAGGACCTGAGCGCTTCCAGCCAGTTCGGCTTCTGCTCCCAGTGACCCCTCGCCTCTGCCATGTCACGGTGGGCTGCCCTCCTCCCTGGGCCACACCGGCCCCCGTGATTGTAACCTGTAGTCCACAGACTTCAACAGCGGATACTGTCCAGTCAATACAGCCTATTTCACTCCTGCACAGCATTTGATGTGTGTGGTGAAAACAGGCGCAGAAAAAGCCCAGCCTTTTTGGTAACCAAAAAGGGCACTCCTGATAGGAGACATAAAACAGACATCAGGACATCATACCTTGAGAATTCATTGGCAATTAATATCTTTTTAAGGCATCAAATTTCATATCTTTTTAAGGTATCAAAACTTATGTGTTGGACATAGGCAAAGTCAAAGCAGTAGGTTTTGATGCTTTATTGCTTGAAACCATATTACAGCAATAAAAGATTAGAAAATTGAATCTTTGTGCAGCAGCACCATTACAAGGTTACAAGGCCTGTCCACTGTATTTAAGCACAACTTCCACTGATACCATCCAGGCTGAAAACAAATTGGTAAACACATTTACTTTTTCAAGCTTTTTGTAGTTTTTCTGCAGACTATATTCTACCTGTGCACTTCATGCAGGATTTACCAACTGCATCACCCTGCCTTATTTCAGAAACCAAGTTGCTTGATAAATACAGTACATGGATAGGAAAATAAAGGTCTTGCAGGAAATCATTGTAGTGATTTAGCAGGTGCCATTGTGTCCTCTGAACCTGCCTCTACTAAATTGGGGTTTGCCACACACTGTTCAGAGGCACCAAAGGGGTTGGCAGTGATACCTGTCCATAGGGGATGTGCAACCCTAGCAGCCTTTGCCACCTGCAGTCATTCGAGCTCAGCCAGCATTGCAGTGAGAGCATGTGTTAAGTGGTGTCACGGCCAGATCCCAACGGCTACACCTGCCCACACAGAGCCCTTCACCTCTACAGTTGCAGGAGACAGTCCCCATTTCCTCTATAGGATGTATTGGTCACCTGCAAAGTTTTGCCCCAAAAGTGGTTGCAGCAGTCAGTTTATCTAGTGTATTTATCAGTTTGTTTGTAAATTAAATTAATTCCCGCAGGATTAGGAGGGTCTTAGTTTTCTCTGACCTGTGCTGATATGATTCATGAATTGAGAAAGGTGCAGCCACTAATGCATGTTGATGTGCTTTTCTTCAGCCAGGGACCAGGCTAATCCACTACAAAGAACAAAGAACTTTTATAGCAGCTCCAATTCACTGCAAATTGCCTGCTGTGGCATAAAGGGTAGACTGGTCAGTTGGACTGAAAAAAAAGAGTTAGGAGTTTACATGTATGGCAGGGTTGACTTAGGGTATTCAGTACTTCCCCAAGAACACTCCTTCATACAAAGTCCTCAATTAGGCCGATCAGCCTAATTGTCCAGCTGTGTTGCAATGTCAGAGCAAAGCAAAAACAGTATTCACAAAATTACAAAGGATCAGGCCCTTTTTGTTTGTTCTTAGAGACCAGGCTGCTCTTTGAGTTCTCAACAATTCTGACACCAAGAGTTCTTGGAACAGCTTTAAAAACAGAGGCTGCACAAGCCTCAGTGCCTGATCTGGGATCCTGGCTTAACAGCATTCTGCTGCTGCAGTAGCAAAGCCATCAGCAAGCAGGCAGACAGACAGTTATCCACATCATTCCATGCTCTGTGGTGGGCCTGTCCATGAGGGATTAGACCAAATCTGCTAACCTCATTTCTGTTATATAACCTAAGACAGATCTGAACTCTTTTCTCTGGAGGATTGTATAGTAAACCAGAATATCACCTCCCCTAACCCTCTTCAGCTGCAGTTCAAATTAGGTTTTGCTGCTATCATAATTCATCCTGTACCATAATGAAAATGGAATTGATTGATATGGCATGTAGACATTGTGTCTAGACATACCCAGGTTACTTGTGTATACAAATTTTATCAGGTAACTGCTATCAATGCAGCTTTTTTTGGAGTGTAGGATTTAGTGCAGACCATGGAGGCCAAAGGGAGGGCATGCATGCTTAGATCCCAAATCCACACTGAGCTATTGGGTGCTACAGCCACCAGAACCAGGCTCCCTAGGTTAAGAGCTCACTCAAGTAAGCCCAGCATGGACTGCAGGTGTACAGTACACACAACAAACTGCCTGGGATCAGTACCAATTTCATAACAGGGCTGACATCAGCATTGCTTTTCTGGTAGCGGTTTGCTACACTCACACTTGTGGCACCACACCAGCTGATGCTCCCCAGGTACACACGTTTAGAAATCTTCTGAGCCCTCATGGAACTATTCATCCATCAGCACAAATCTCTGATCTGCTCTTCTGTCATAACCCACAGGTTTAGCTTAAGCAAATGCTTACTCTGATCAATAGTTATGTCGAAGTTTAGCGAGTCTTTTTCTGATATAGCAACAGCAAAGGATGCCAGGAATAATATTACTGGATGCAGTAAAATTACACCTGTGAGAAGGTGAGATTAACTTTCAGTGAGGCTGTAGTCAGGCTGTACACATTACACCGCACACATAAGAAACTGATAGTATGTCCATTCTTGCCTTTTTGTTGATAGCATGGGAAAGAAAACAGGGTTTATTTGGATTCATAAATTAGAGATGAAATTGCTATGCAAAGACATTAAGGAAATTTGCAGTTATGCAACTGGAGTCCTGGAGGAAAAAGTAAACAATGTTACTGAGAAAAACAAATTGAAAACAATTACAAGACATGAAGAGGGAAGTAGCTGGAGGTTTGGAATTTTTCTTTTTTCTCTTCACTTTTCCTTTTGAGGCCTGAAGACATTTGCATACTGTCTTAAATTTCATGTTTGGTCCTCCTCAACCTATAGTGCCTAAGTCACAGCATCATTTGTGACTCAAATGAGGGACTGGATTCCTCCAAAGGACCTTCTGTGTGACAGGCAAGACAAGGAGCATCAGTGGGACATTTTTTAGTGGCTAAGGATACACATGTTGTCTTTTATGGGAATTTACATTGACATATCCTTTTTACAGTCATTCTTTCTGAACCAGGCTGCTACTTACACCAGTCTTCTGTACTGTTCTCTGTACTCCAAAACTCACCTAGGAGCTCTATGGGGTGTCACAGTAAGGCAACACAGACACTCAGCAAGCCCCAAATAACTCTGACTGCTGAGTAACTCTGTACCCATGCCTCAGTTATGCATGGGGTATACTCTGAGAAGGATCAGAGCTACAGTTTATAGCATTGTCCTCAGCTCTCACATGCACCATGCTGGATTAAACGGGGATTTGACTAGTATGACAAAGAGAATAAAGCCATTAAAAATTACATAGGAAGAGAACACTGAAAACCAGGATGTATGCCTTCAAGAGTCCAATTTACAGCTTAAAAACAAAAAAACAAGAGAAGGAAAGGATAGGAAGAGAAGGCATGCCATGTGTAACATACTGAAAAGGAACTTAACGTGTATGAGCGGAGGAAATAGAGCATTGTAAACATGTGATTTATATAGTGCCAAAAGGATGCTTTTATGGGGGCAAAAACATTAGGTACCCCTGAGCATGCAAGCTTGCCTTCTTAAGAACATAAAGACTGTCCTGTTAGAGCGAAATCCAAGTCCAAATTCAAAAACCAAGCATGTCTTCAGTTTGAGAAATCTCAACTCAAAATTTGGTCTGGGCTGAAGTCACTTGACTCATTCAAGCCTTGCCCTTAAAGCAAATAATTTCTAGGCATCCCAACTGAGACTGGTGAATAGGGGCTATAGTCACTTCTGTTGGTATTAAATGCTTTTCAAACTACACTATTACAGTTTCAGGAGGAAAAGTGAAAAAGAAAACAAAACCTTAATCCAAGTTGAAACTCAGAGAAATGTATTCAAGCAGAATATAATTAGCCAAGCTGGAAGATGGCTGGCATGAAATGCGCAACATCATAACAAAAAAATTGCCCAAGGATTTTGAATGACCACAAACATCAGGATCTTATTTTTAATCTGCTCCATATAAAGCAATCAGATAACCTTCTGTAACCCCAGACATGCTTGTAGCTACCTTGAGAGCACTTCACTTGGTGTGTTAACTGACATGTCCATGGTACAGATTTCCGTTTCATAGATGACAGAGGAAATACTACTCTTTCTATCATCCGCCCACCTACTGCCAGATTTTGTCAGGAAGCAGGTCTTCTTTTAGCCTCACTAAATTTTAATGGAGAAAGTTAATGAGATTTAAAGAATAACAAATTAAACCATGTGTAGAACATGAATGTCACAATCAAAGTTGGACTTCTGTTTTCCCCCTTGTTTTCAGTTTTTATGTGTTGCAGTCGGGAGACAGAGATGACAAATAACGCCAGCACCAAGCGGAGAACTTGGGTTCAGCTCTGGTCTGCGTGCCTGTGAGAGATTTTAGTCTAAACTAGCTAGGGTGACAACGTGAAAAAAGAGCAAACAACAGTAAAAGAAAATGTTATTCTCAAGACAGGGAGAACTGCTTCCTATCAGACAGGGCTTGCCAGGACACTGTAATGCTTTGTAGCACAGCTAGTCATGCTAAATAAAATGCAGCCTTAAACACTTAGGACTGGATTCTCAATGGGTCCTCCAACTTAGCATGCAGCATAATCTATTTTTTCCCTAACCAACTGTATTTAGTACCACAAGGGATGGTTAATACAATTTCAGAAAAAGAAAAAATAAATTCATAAAATATGAATAAATATCCATAAGTTGTTTACATACATAAATGTTCTGGAGAATGGGATTTTATTCACTAACTGCCATATTGGTCATAAAACATGCCTGAGAGCCCAAAGTATATACTTTATTGCATTTAGCAGCAACAATTAGCCTCTCCATTTTTCACTGCCCTAACAAACAGTATGGTTTTCTACTATCTAAGAAGAGGTGAAAAACCAAACCAAACCAAACCCCACTCTCTTCCATGCAGCTGTACTCTCTAGGGCCATATGTGCAAGTGGTACAAAAGACTTTCAAGGCTTGATCTATGGGCCATCAAGTGTAGGAAACAAAACAAAAAAAGGAGCAGATTATTTTCTTTCCTATTCTGGGGGACTGCATAGGGCAGAAGGAGCAGGGAAGAATTTTGTAATAAGGCTCTCTCACTAAAGTACCACAGGCAACAAATTCCTTACAGCTGAATAGGAAAATAAGTGCAAAACTGAACACAACAGGAAGAGGTGTGGTCCCTAATGCATCATTTGCTGTATTTTATTGTACGTGAGCCAAGAAAAGTAGAAGGCCACTGAAATTCCTAGAGAACAGAAGAGCCCAGAGAACTATGGAATCAGCAGGCTTTCTAATGCTTGGGATATTTATGTTAAACACTTTCTATAATAAAGGAAGCATGTGTTTTGCAAGAAAAAGCATTCATGAGCTGAAATTCCCCTCATCATAATTCAAAGATTAATTAAGATAAATAATATAATTAAGTAATTTGGAAACACTTTTTTCCCCAGCAGTAGACATTCAGCTTGACATAGCAGCCAAGGGGCATGTCATGAGGACTCCAGTCATGCTGACACTTGTAACTGGAGGAAGACTGCGGATGTGAGAGAAATTTGGAGATTCTATTCAGGTGAACAACAGATTTGATAGAGGATATGGCTACTGATGCAGCACAGTTACCTCACAATTTGGGTAATTAACCCATAGGTAATCAAGACTTGTCAGTGTTGCACTAACTGCAGAAGCTATGGCATCCTGAAAACATTGCTGGAAGTATGTCTTGTATTTTCATCTCACTAGAACTCTAATTTGGACAGTTTATTGACCTACTTTCTGTATATCACTGCTTTCAGCATATTAACCCCCCCTCCTCAAACACTCTAGGCTATGTCAAATAAGTGCAAGAAAAAGAAAGACTGTAGTGCAGATGTTGCTTGTGCATACAATCAATGCATCCCTCCCCCACTAAAGTTTAATAAGGATTGTTAGTACATCATTGTAGCTGGTAATTGTGTAGGTACACATGGTAATTGCATGTATTTGCACTAATTATGTAAATGCACTATAATTAAAGCTCCAGGGTTTTCATGGTAAATTTTTAAGACACTCATGGATTTGTCATGGCAAAAGTGTCAGTCATGTAACCTAGTGGGAAAAGGGAGGAGGAGGAAGCTCAGGAGAACATACTTCTTAAATAAAATATAGATACTTATATATAAATAAGTGGATAGAGGACACTATGTCATCAAATGCAGCTGTCATGCCCAGGCACACGTTTTTTCAGAGTCTTTTATTGGACTTGAAAAATAAAAAAAATTGAAAAAAAACCCAAACACATGGAGGTTAAAACTAAAGATCAAGTCCTCCTCCACTTTATCCACCTAACATCCCAGCTTTTTCATTTAACCACTGAAAGGTAGGAGAAGTGAATTTGTGCTCTTTTTGCTATTGTTGGGATCACCTCCTAATATTACCAGTTTGCTCCCTTTCCCAGAGACCTTATCACACTCCGCTGAATACGTGAGTGGAAATATCCTGGCACTGCTTGGTTTTGGATTGATCTCCCAACACGGTGTGCTTTCTTAGCACAAGAGTCATACACTGGACATTCAAGTTGCTTTTGGTTTGGGGTTTTTCCCCTTTTATGCCCTCCCTTAAGACTTCAGGCACTCTCCTCACCCTCAAATGTTCAGATGCAGACTTGCACCCAGACCCTCCAGCAAGCACTTCCCTGGTGCAACAGGCAGGAGCTGCCCGTGTGTCCCCGCCACCCGGCGCTGCAGCCCCTGGCTGAGCCTTTGCTGCCATGCCCCACGGACCTTTAGGCTCTGGGAGAACTAACTACGCGTTAATGACTTCAGGCATGCGAATGAAGTGCAGCTGTGGAAACACGCAGGGGACATCTCCTACGAAACCAGCAAAGCGGCACATGCGTGTTCCAGCTGTTCAGCTGTTTTTAATCACCTCTGACAGCAAACCTGAGCAGCTCCCTAGAACAATCCCATTATCCTTATGCCAGGACCACAAGGGGCTGTTCAAGAAGCACAGCAAGGTAACATAAGGTACTATGAAGTCAGAGCACTACTAAGTATTTCACACTAAAAAGCTTCCCCTTTCAAATCACAATGGTTGAGATCTTAATCAAGTCAACTGCTGGGTTTTTTAGCCTTTGAAAATTGTCGACATTCTTAAGACTTAGACCACTTATAAAGCATCCACCTTATTGCACTTAATGCAGAAATAATCTGTACACCATCACCCGCCATGTGATTGTGGGTGTGTTTGTTGGTCCCCACAGAACAGCAGCAGTCTCACTGGGTCATGTATGCAGCTGCCCACCTTCACTCATGGACACCTCAACAGAGAATCAACACAAGAGTTTTAAGCCACTAAAACTCGAGACCTTAAGCCAAGACACAAAAGAGAACTTCCTCAGGGTTTGCAACAAAACTTTGAGAAGATTTCTAGGGCTCAAACCCACACATTGCTACGTATTTAAATCTAACCCCATATAGATGGGTGAAAAGCTCTCTGTTCATATCTCCTCACACTACTGTGCCCAGCACAATACAAGCTACGCTCCTTACCCGGAGGACTGAGGACAGGCCCCCGGGGTAACAGAAGATCCCAAACCATATCCTACAGTCTTGAGACACTCACAAAGCTGCACTCCAAACCTTCGTCGAAAGTTCCCTGGGGTGTACCCAGCTGCTAATTTTAGGAGCGCTTTTAGTACAGTTGTTTCAAATTGGCTCCTCAGCCACAGCTGGGGCAATAACGAGCTCTCTCTTTAATACTTCCTGGGCTGGAGGAGTTGTCAGGAATGCCGTTGTTTTTCCTAAAAGCTTATTTTTAAATTTTGCCGATTGTTTTCTGCTTAAAAAAAAAAAAAGAAAAAAAAGAAAAAAAACAAACACCACAAAAAGCAACCTAGTTTAAACAACCCCTTCTCCCTGCAAATGTCCCAGTCCCTATTTCTGAGAAGTGGACTAATAAATGTTTCTGCACTTAACATAAGAGAAAAAAAATTACCAGAACTACATTTGAATCAAAACGGCATATTTTTCCTGATATTCTTCCACTTTTAAAGCTAAAATTAAAGAGACAATGTAGCGATGTGATAACAATTGGTCAAATCTAATAAACATTATTTTAAACACAGCTTTTAATGGGTGAGGTTCAATCCAACAAGAAAAGCTGTTGGGGACAGAGTAATTTCAGCTTTGTTTCTAACAACAGACATATCTTCAAGGTTTTTTTCCCCTATGTTAATAAAAATTCCTATACTTATGCTTGATGGGGATTAAAGATGGTAGGGTGTCATTTTAAAATTTTCAATTTGCAGTAATGTTTTATAATTAAGTGAGAATCTTTCAGGAGCAGAGGATTTCACACAAATGCAGTCTTTCTCAAAAAAAATAAAAAAGAGAGGCATTGCTAAAACAGTGATCTGCTGTATTAATTTGCTTTAATTTTTCAGTAAATTCATCTGTTCTTCAGATAATGGATGATGGATGTCTAAAACCATGGAATATGGGGTTTGAGGGCATGAATGGAAAGCAGACGAGGTGGGTTACAGCTGGAGCACATTTTCTGTGTGTCTGTAGGGAATTTATTTCAGCTTGTCTCTGTTGTACAGCAGCACTGCCAGGTTAGGTTAGAGCTTTAACTTGTGCTAACGCAGGACCAAAGGTCTTTAGCATGTTTATGTCTAGTGGCAACTTGTATGATAAACACTTGCTTCCAGCAAAAGGACTACCCAAGCCAAGTAAGCCTGCAATCCAGTAAGGTCCCCTGGACCCGATGCTGCGCAAATATATTTGCATAGACAGGAAAAACCTCATGCCTCTGTGTGGGGTAGATTTACATTTCACAAGGAGAAAAATTAATTTGCCTGGGCTCGAGGGATTTTTTTTAAGACCTAGTGAATTGAAGGCATTTATGATATCTGCTAATATTATCCATATATGTCCTTTTGATATCTCATACTCCAGATGTGAGCTGCAGCACTAGTGCTGCCAGGCCTGGTGCAAACACAGAGCTCTTCTCTTTGTATTGCCTAAATGTCACTGTTGCTTTTCCAATATGTTTCAAAGATCTTTTTACCAGCAAAGTCAGTACCAGCATCTCCATTTCACAGGTGGGAAAACCATCAAAAGGTGAAATGACTCAAAAAGTGAAATTACAACAGTCACTTAGAAGACCAATAGAAGGAGGCAATGTAGATGCTAGTGCTAGTGTGCTAGTCCTACTCACTCTTTACTGCTCCAGTGCAAGCACCTT
This sequence comes from Daphoenositta chrysoptera, assembly GCA_013397915.1. NCBI lineage: Eukaryota > Metazoa > Chordata > Aves > Passeriformes > Daphoenositta > Daphoenositta chrysoptera. The sequence goes on from VZRO01002100.1 coordinate 398,364, forward strand.
TTTTTGGTGAAGCATCTCTCTGGTCAGCGCCTAATTTATGAAAAGTTTTGGTTAATCAGATTAGTTTGATGGTACAGCTGACACTCACACTCCTTAGCAAGACGACTTGCACTCAACTTGTCTGAAAGTCGTGTCCACAGTCTGAAATTGATAGCTTGGACACGAAAATATCTGCAGTTAGCGAACAGTTCATTTAGAAATTCAACATCTGTGTGATTCTTTTGGCCTGCCTGAAAAATATGAATAAACATTGTTAAAGACAAGTAGATCTAGTAAATACAAATATATGCATATCAATGAGCATCACAGGTGGTGGTTGTGAAATGAACTGGTTGCTCTGAGATCCTCACACGATAAATGCTGACACAGCAGGTCATTAGCAGGGACTGTTGGAATATACAAACCATGTCTGTTTCCAACCTGTCCACAGTGAAGCTGCCCTTTACAGGATATTTGCAACCCAAGCACCCAGCAACAGAAGATATTATCATGAATCCAGGCATCAGGATTTACTCAGAAATCAGTGGCAGATGCTTGACCAGAACCTGCACCCGAACCTGTTTCTGAAAGGGAAACTGCATTGTCAAGTGCGTTGTTCCAACAAGTCAGCAACAGTGTCTGCATGTTTTAAATCGCTGTGTTGAGTCATCGTCATTTAAATGGAACTTGAACCACCTGAGCCTGTCGTCCTTACTAACCTAAAAACAGCTGTGGAGCTTTCCCTTTGCAGGGCAGGCACAGCCCCATAAATTCGTCCCTGGTGTGAGCCAGAGCTGGGCAGTTATTTCCTAGTTGCTGTATCACAATATATGGCTACAAAGGGAAGTGTACCAGCAGTAGTTTGTTTGCTGTGCTTGTTCTTTTAAAGAAGAATAATAACACTATTGTTCCAAGCGAAATTACACTTGTTCCACTTTCCCTTCCCCTTGAAAATTTGAAAACAGAAAAAGTAATCTTTTAAGTAATAATTTCTTTAGCTGTGGGGTTTTATTTTATTTAATCTCTATACATACACATTTTTCCAGTATACACACTGAAACAGCAGCCATTTGATTTTGTGTTAGTGATTCTACATTTTCTGTGACTGTTTGGTTTTAAGCAGTGGCTCACACAGCAAGTTTGACTTGAATTAATGGCTTCCTGACTTTTGATTAAATTCTTTTTGGGAATGCTACTTTTCTATATTTCTTTTCTGGATTTTTTTTTTTTTCCTGGCATGCAGCAGTTATACCCTATCAAAATAGTCCCAAGATGTAGAAGTGGCTTTAAGACCACTTCTTACTACATCTTTAAAAATCTAAAGTATTCCCAAAACTTGGAAGCATGTATAGCATATATTGTATAGCTGCTACTATGGGTTTTGTGTAAATACTGAATTAAACTTGTGGATGGAAACTAGGAACCAAAGTTATTTTGATTCACACTCCATAACTTCAGGTGATGGGAAGAACACAGGTTACCTGTAACACCTCCAACCTTATGTTCTACAATGGCTTAGTAGGACTTAAAGATCAGATCAGTGGTACCCTCATTAAAGTCTTGAAATCACAAGGCACCTTCACTAAAGGAAATCTTAGTTAGAAGAAAGTATGAATTCTCATGCTGCCTGTGCTGCTTTATCATTTGCACAGGTGAGAGACCCAGTTATGGGCAATCCTTGCTACTGCAGCGCATCCTCTCTTCAGTGTTGCTTCTTTGTGTGATATTTTCGAATCAGTCCTTGGGGACTAAAGGGAGACTTTGTCTGGCCTTACATAGTGGGGAAGAGACAAGCAGAGCAACCATCCATCTCTGTCACAAATTATGGAGATGGGAAAAAGTAAAAAAGTGATAAAACAATCTCTTAGCCAGATATGAAACATCCATCCTCACCTGTTTTAAATTGAACTGGAGAAAGGGTAGAGACAAGTGACTGATCTTTTAAAATATATGAACAAGCTTTTTGCTGTTTTATAGGAATATGGAAGACACATCTTGCCAGAGCTGAATTCATGTAATTCATGTAATATTTAGACACCTGTAGCAAGATTATTTTTCATGTTTTAATTTGAAAACCCTGTGCTTCTCAGGCTTTTTGCTGTTGAGACTAGTGAAGAAGGTAGGTATTTCTCTGGGGAAAATGTGTGCAAAAAAAACCTGGCAGTCTGGCCCAACAGTACTTAAACTCCAAGTATTATAAAACATGTAACAAGAAGGCTGTTGCTTTCTTTTCAACGAAGCTGAACAATGAATCCCACAGGGCATTGATGGGAGCAGAGTCAAACTTCCCTCCATTTCAGTGGTTTTATTCCACTTTTGTGACATGAAGTTAAGACCCAAGTTACACAAAATGCTCATCAGGGAAACTCATGCAGCCCAGTGCCTTCTCTGAGGGACCACTTACATACAATTTGTTGCAGGATTTTAATCAGGGGCTCTTTTCTCCCTGTCTCTCTCCTTCAATCTTATATTTCAGTTGTTGTGTTTTTCTTGGTACATTTTAAATCGGTGTCTGCTTCTTCAATTGTTTGGCTGCCAAAGATCAGCGATGAAGAGTTTGAGTTCAGAGCAAGATGCAGGCTTATAGGAAGAGTGACAGTATTTTACGAGATATATAAGGACCCATTTCTGCAAGACTGAGCTAAGTCCTAAATAATTTAAGAGTACAGCAAAGCCATGGGACATTCACAGTGAAAATGTGGTATCCAGCTTCAGCTGTCCTCCTTCTGCAGTAGTCAGAGCACTTATGAATATCAGTCAAGCAGGGTAAGATCTGCCCCTTTTAAATGGTCTTTAACCATTCACAAGTGGTGCTTGGTAACACAGAGGGCATACTTCTGCTCTCCTGGAACAATGCTGCAAGCTAAAGCTGCTCCTCTGAAGTCAGTAGAGCTGCTTTTGGTCTGGCTGCCAAGTAGTATATGTGTAATCTAGCTCTGTACATTTTAGTTTGATGGTAAGATTTCTACTTCAGAATTTGTTTTCATTCAAAGTATGAATAAAAAACAGTTGGCACATTGAAGATTTCTCATGCATATTTAAAAAACCATGCTTGTCATCAAAATATTCAACAGTAATATCAATATTGCAATACTTAGTATACCATAACATTGGAATCAAAAGAAATTGAAATGAGTCAGCATGAAATGTTTTCCTCTTATCAAAATAAATTAGAGTATTGAAATAATGCATTTCTGCTCTCTGTCTTTGAAAATGTCATTGAAATCAACACATTTTCACAAAAGATTTGGATTTCCCTTTTCAACTGAGAAGTGTATGTTATACGCTCTCCATCAGGTGAGATGGCTGAAAGAGGCAGAAGGAAAGGATGAATTGGGCCCTCTAGATTTACACGGGAGTAAAAGAGAGCAGGCAAGTGGTACGTGGTGTGTGCTAGCGGGTGTTAATTCACGTGTACCTGTTTAGACGGATCCGTGGGCAGCTCTGAACATTGTGATGTGTCCAATTTCTTTCTGTATGAGTAAAGAAGAATATGAATACTTGAAAAGCCGAAGCCTGCTCTGGAGTAGAAAAGCCAGCCCTACTACAAAGAAATTCTTGTGCCTCTAATTACCCTTCTTCACCTATAGGTGGAATTTCCACTCCAACAGCTTTAGCAAGGAGCCTGTCAGCCTGGGAGGAGATTTCTGTTTGTCTTTGTACAGCAAACACTGGCTCTGTTGTGCAGCACCAGTTTCTGATTCTAATGATTTCCTGAATTCATTTTCTTTTATACCTCAGGGAAGAAGTGATCCTCTTGAAAATTCAGATAATTGCTTTTATTTGATTTTTATTAAACCTCATTCAAGAATAATATGATGGCTTTTTTTTTTTATTACATTGTTCATCACTGTGGCATTTTAAAATTTGCTTTCCTAAAACAAAGAATTTACCAAGTCAAAGATTTAATTCTAGGATTTTTGCTGAAAGAAAACTGGAAGCTCTTTTCGAGGTTTGTTTTGATTTCAAAGACTTTCGTAATATTGGTTTCTATCTACTATTATCTCTACTTCCTCTCTTTAAGAGCCCAGGCTCCTTCCCCAGCCCCAGCAAGCAGCCCATGCTGTGGTTTATTGCGTGTGCCTCTGGAGCTGGCTGGGCTGGCGTGGCCCCGGCGGTGCCGGGCTGCTGCTGAGGGGAGGCAGTGCAAGGGACTCTCTTTCTCCGCTGCTGTGGCTATCGCATCGCCTGGGTGACGCTGATAGCGGCTCTGGGGAAACTGCAGGCTCCAGCTCCATCGGGAGATAAGCACGGGGTCAGGCACAGAGCTGCCGCGGGGGTTATCCCACCACAAAGCAGGGGAAAGCCTCTCTCTGGTTTTGGCTCAGTCGTGGGCTCTGGGGTGGCCCCTCAATCTTCCTGCTGGAGAGCAGGAATGTGTGGCAAAGCCCTATTCCTTCCTTCCTTCCTTCCTTCCTTCCTTCCTTCCTCCCTCCCTCCCTCCCTCCCTCTTCTGTAGCTGCTGTTACAGGTATTATTCTCGTCATACACATGGGGTGACTGATGAAGAGAAGCAAAATCTTTGCTTAGGAGAAATAAAAGGAGGCAAAATTAAGGACCGACAGCTTCATGTTGCTTACATACAGTAAAGGATATGGTTTGGGAAATTTCATCTCTTTACCTCATTGCTGCCAGTGTGGCATCATCCACCATCTTTTAATAAGTCACACACAGAGCTACTTGATGCGTGGTTTTATGAGAGTTATTATTTTAAGAGTTGGTCATTTAAAGATAAGTGTTTAGGAACATGAGATTTTCATATACTTTTAAAGCACGTTTTCCCCTTTTTCCATTTTATTGCAGGAAACAACACCTCAAAACACTCAGAAGACTTTGTAAAAGGCTCTTTTTACTCTCAAAAAGTTTTTAACAAGAATCCAGTCACCTTAGTTAATCCCTTTAAACCATGTCAATGTTTACTTTTAAGTGGAGTTTCAAATACTCGATGAGCTCCACTCTAAGTTTAATCAGGACAATTCCCATTGACTGGGAATTACTGAATACTACTGGGGTTTACCTTGCAGCCTCATAGTTACAACTGGCGATGGCAGTAAGGATGATGGGATGTCTGTTGTTAGCATATGCATCTGTCCACGTATAAGTGGGTCCTCCAGGACTGCTTTTAGTCAGCTGCTGGGCTCCTGTCACATCTGTGATGTTCTGTACCCCCCACAAGGTTTCCAGAAGGGCCCATGGTCATTAAAATAATCAGTGTGGGACTTAGAAAACAGCATGTTCACCCTTGTCTGTTCATCCATGTCTTTTTGGAAGAAATGTGGCAATTTGGCAACAGCTTGACCCCTGCTCAGATGGGTGACAGAGAGGACCAGTCACAACCCCCACCACCCTGCAGAGGGTTATGTGCCCTGAATGAGCAGCTGATCCCCATCCACAGGGCACAGTTTTGTTACCGAAAGCCTGTAAATACAGACAGGACTTCAACAGCTCTTGGGGCATAATGGGCAGCTACAGTTGCTTGAGCATAGGTGTCTTTGACAGAGCTAAAGACTCTTATTAAGGACTGCAGCCACTTCCCATGGTTATCTGTAACCTATCATTTGTGAGAGAAGCACATTTTTAATGGTACTGGCACACAGACTTTTGTTTTCTAATTTTGATGGAGTAATGGCAACGGACCTTTCTCTACAGGAAAAAAGACAGGCAGATGGAGCACCATTTCATTGTATAGTTACCCTATGTCACCTCCCCTTTCTTGAGGCAAGGGACGGGTTATTTCATACCACACGGGACAGCTTGCCCTTGATCTTCTCTCATAGCAGATGTATTTGGATTGGAGGAGAAGTTGCTGGGTCCAAGATGTGGCTAACATTACATTCCTTAAGTTATCTGGTCAATGTGTCCTACTCACATCCTCAGAATTAATAAGAAATTTTTGTTCCATTTAAAGGTGGTTTTTCCTTTGCTTTTTCTGTAACATGGAACACAGTTGCTGTCTGTAATGGCTGGGAAGTTTAATTCTGTAAGTCCTCTGTTACTGCAGTGACACAGGGTACTCACAGTACTCGGATGCCTTTCTTGTCTGTTTGTGATAAATCATAAATCCCTGGCCATTTTTAAAAAAAATTATAGCTCTTATTTATCCTGGGGACCATGAGGAAGTGTTTCCATGGTGAAGGATGTGGAGTTATCATGCTGAGGAGTCTTCTGTCATTGAATATATCCCACACCATTGCAGGAGTCACTTTGGATTACTTGGGTGTCCCCTTACAGTCCCACATCCCCAGGTAGGGGAGATATTTCCTACCTGGTAATATGGTAACAGAGAAAGGCCTCACTTCACTTTCATGATCTTCAGGAGGGGGCACCACAGGGATATAGAGAAGGCAATTGAAATAATTAAAATCTTGCCTGGCTCCTCAGGATAACACCTGGCCTAGGACACCATGTTCCTTGTCATTTTCCTGACTGTGTCCTACTTGGTAGCACACTGTTTGCACTTAATGTTAGTGAAGTGAACTGAAAATTGTAAAGCTATGGCAAAGGTCAGAAGGCAGAAAAAGGTGAGTAAATATAAACAGTGAAGTGAAAGAACATGACTGGAGAGCAGCGAGTGCTAAATGGTGTGTTTCACAAGAATTTGAGCGTGAGCTTCCCTAAGATCCACACATATCTTTCCAACACAGCTCTTAAGTCTCCAACTAGTCACCCTTTTCCTTCCAGATTAATACTCATTTTAGGACACTTCAGCTTCTGGCTACCGCTGGCTCTAAGGTATTTATTTTCTGAGAGACTGACTTTCACATCATGTAATAAATTGCTGGGATATATGGTGCGTGCAGAGAACCACTGGATACATTTCAACTAAAAAACCAGACTGGATCAATCTCTCTGCATAGACATATTTCTTTTTGTGGGAAAAAAATGTAGGAAAAGAAGCTGTAGATGATTTTGCTGGGTTTTTTCCCCACAAAGAGACAAAAAAAGTGCTAACACCCCCTCTTTGCTTTTAATTTCCTTTCTGGTAGAAGTTTGCTAAAATTAAACATTTTCAGAAATATTTTAAGCTTAAATAACTTTAAAGTAGATCTGGATCTGTAATTTAACTAAATCAGAAATGCAAAAGCTTTTCTCATTGCTTTTTCCTGATGTTAAAGTGATCTAGTATTTTGGGTTGTTGATTCACCCCACAGAGTGACTCTGGAGCCCTCATCCGCTGTCACAGCTGTGGCAGTTCATCCCATATTGAGATTTCTTCCATGTTCTAACTGCTTTGCAGTATTAATGGGCAAAGGCACTGCTGCTTTGCTTGGTGTCTCTGGAATCACTCAAAAATAAACCAGCACATATCAGATGCACCCTACATGTTTTGTCTCTCAGATTTTTGCCATCTGGAACAGTTTCCTTAGGGCTCAAGAGTTTTTTCCTGAAGACCATCCCCCCACCAGGCTACTGAAGTATGCTTGTCTCTTCCTCTCTCCTCCCCAAAAACTTCCTTTTGAACATTATGAGTCAGTTATACATTTCCTTATTATTGTCTGGTCTCATGGTTGGTCAGAGGACTTGTCCTGTGTTAAAGTCTGTTGTCCTTTAACAGTCCTTGAACAGATGACAATCCATTCCAGTGTACAGTGGATTCCCAGCCATGCTGACATTCAGGAGAGCAGAGCACCTCTGCAGCAAATCTCTCCATCATTCCCATTTATCCTGTGCTGGTTTGGTTTGCTGTTTTGGTGCCTATGAATCGTATTCTTTGTGAAGAAAACTAAACCAGAAGTTTTACTTGAGGTTCACACCAATGGTGCTTCAATCCCTTTAGGGAGGAAAGAGATCCATAGCCTACACTTAAACCACATGGATTTGGAATGTCCAATCCAGTAAATAAAACTAAAGGCAGTCTGAAGTAAAATGCCAAATCATATGCACTCTAAACATGCCAGCTGCACTGTCCTACTGCTCTGCTCCTACTGTGTCTAATGGCTCACTAATGTAGGGAAAGTCAGAGGCGCATAAAAGGTACAGCAGTTTTATATCATCAGCTTCCTAAAATCAATGAGTTCATAAGTTTCTGAGATCATTTAAGCTCCTGACTTATGTCTTCAGGCAGCTAGCAATATACAAATTGTATAGTCTACAGTACCTGTAGAGCTGAATTTGTTAGATGGTGTTACAATAATTAATGGATTTGTATGTGATAAAAAGATGGGGCGAGCAGAGAGATCATCTATCAGTATTTCACCTATTGGGAGCTATGATTAAGTCCTTGAAGCTTTGAGATGTGGTCAGGCTGCAGAGCAGTTTAGGATAACAAGTGAAGAGTGTTATCAGGTCCAATTACTCTCTAAAGGAAATTAAGAGAGGCAGAATACAATTACTTGAACTGGAATGTAGCCAGGGTGTTGGGATGATCATTTGCTATATGACCATTAATGACTGTGGTAGAAAACTGTGGATTTAATGCCATGAGGTAAATATTCACTCTCACCAAGGAGTCTGCTTGTTAAGAATAATATGGATGCAGTCATAAAAGAATGTTAATTGAGTCCTGTGTATGGGTGAGCATTCATCTTCTGAAACCAAGTATCAGCACTAATATTGCTCAAAATGCATAAAATGCTGTTTAACATCTGTTGGGGATAGGGAATCGAAAGGTCTCTCTATCATTTTTTTGGTTCTGATGATAAGGGATAAGATGAAATTCCCATAGTTAGTGCAGACTGGCCTCTTGGAAACTACAGAAGCAAACACATAGGGATGCAAGCAAAACTGCTAAACAGAATGGATTTAAGGAATGGCTTATCAGAAATACTAGATATAAAAATAAGATTTTGAGATTTCATGGAAACCAGAGTGTTTAGGAAATGAGGTACTACTGTGGCTTTTGTCCTTCTTCTGTCCTGAAAGTAATAACAAGATTTTGTATGTCAGTAGTCTTTCATGCATTTAGATTACCCTTCAATTGAGTTTCATAGTACTCCAAAACAGAAGGATAAACACTATATGTTAATTGCTTTACCTTTTACTGCAGTGTAGCAGATACATAACCACATTATCAACAGAGGTGTGGAAAAAAATCAGTGCTTGACAATGCTTCAGGAATTTGAGATGGTAAGAACTCAGTTTATACTTCTAACATTTGAGAATAAAAGCTTTAGTCCTGTGACTGTTTCTGTGCAATACTTAGGCCATCAGCTACCAAGATGGTTACACACATCTTATATACCCAGCCTAGCAGTCCATATCAATACCTGTTGGGATGCTGAGCACTACAGCAGTTGCCAGACTTTGAAGACTTTTAAAATGCTTTGCTAGTGAGAGGTGGTTTGTTTAATTAGTGCCCACAATGGCCAGGGCTTCACCACTCACCTGAAGAATCTGGAATATGTAACTGCTCTGTGTCTCTCTTCACATAACACACAGGATCAGTCAGAAAGGTCCCTCTGCTGAAGCAGGAGAGCTGCATCCACAGATGCTCCTACAAGAAAGAGCTTAGAAGAGGCATCTCTGAGTCTTTATCAGCTATTGAGGAAGATCCTGAAATTATGTAATTTAGCTACAAAACTAAATCCTAATCTCCACTAACACAGTTTATTTCAAGTTTCTATTGTTTCTTTCATTTAGTAGAGCTGAATTTACTCAAGAGGCTCCTGTGCTTGCCAGTGTTTTGCAAGGAAGTCTTGACTGAGTGTGAAAAATATTAAATACAGCTTGTGAAGCTTGTTGGTAAAGAACTGGCCTCTTAAAAATGCGTGAAACTTGATACAAAAGTTGCTCAATTCCTTGGAATAATCTCCGTCACATAGCAGGTGAGGATTTTTTTGAAACTGATGAGCTTGCATCCAAACCCAGAGAAAATGGTAAAGGCATTTGTGAATGAGGACAGGGGAGAGAGAGAGAGAAACAGCAATCTCTCTTCTCGCTGCTTTCTTGAGAGCCCCACAAGCCTTTTTGTGCTTCTGGAAGAGGTAAGAGACCTGTTTGATTTAAATGAAGAGAATCTTGTTAAAAATATTCAAGCCTCTGAGAAAGCTGCTTACATTAGCATGATTATTTAGTCTGGAAAAAGGACTTCATTGCAGTCATCTTTGGGAGGCCCAGAGTGCTAGCTGCAACTCCTGAAAAAGGAAATTCCAGCCAGCACAGAGAGTGCTCCTGTTCCCATTGCCCAGAGTCGCCTGTGCCTGGCCAAGGCTTCTGGAGGCTTCGAGCCCCTCTCACCTACTGCTTTTCTACAGAGTCAGAAGACTTCTGTCACAAACACATATCCTTTCTGAAAGAAAGGACCAGACCTGCCTTCTGAGGCACCACTGACAACTTTAGTAACTTATCTGGCAGTGGACAACCAGAAGAAACCGGATCTGGAACTGGCAAAGAGACCTCAAGGTCAGCCCTATTTCAGCACATTGCATTTCATAATGGAATGTGAACAATAAATCCCATAATGTCTTTAATAATTCAATAGTTAGCATGCTGGGAGAGGAGAAAGTCTGTGGTGTAGTGCATCAAGTTTTATGCCATTCTCTTACTTCTGAGCCTGTAAAGGCAGTTAACAGCACTTAACCTAACACTGCTGCTATTGCTACACAGGAAAACATTCATTAAACTGCATAACTCTGAGAAGAAAAGCCTTAATTCATCAAACCATGTACATCAAAGGGGGATCTTTTATAACATCATTACATGAAGGGTAGGGTTTTTTTCTTTTTTAACTGAAGCTATGACAGGTCAGTCCCTCAGGCACCTTGTAATGGTGGTGGCCATCCCACAGGTTGTGAAGGATTTTATTGACCACGAGGCCTTTCATACCACTGCCTGGAATGAAGAGGAACTTTATTCTAGCAGAAATATACAGGATGTAGCGAGCAAACATGGAAGCTGGAACATGTTGCCTTGTGCAGAAAAGAACCTCTTGTGTATTCACTGCAGTAAGTTAACTGCTCCATGGACCATCTCTGACGTTTTGCGGTGTCGGGTGCTGTGTATGGGCAGCTGACATGCAGGCATGTTCCCTAGTATTTTTCAGAATAGGAGTTTATGAGAAGCAGATGAGGATGTAAGACTTGGACAGGTGGGTTGGCTAGAGGGAGGAGTTGTGAATGTCATTGTAGTTCCCAAATTTCCTCTCAGAGCAGCTGAGATGATTAAGCAGAGAGAAGGAGGCATCTGACTTTTTTTACAGGTATAACCTTCTAGAAAATTTCTTCTTCTACATACTTCTCCTCTGAGCTTCCAAAGGTGTTCTGTTTTCCTTCTACTCTATTGCAGTTAAGTACCCATACTGAGGCCTTGGAGCAAAGCCACAGTCCAGTCTTTATCTCCAGCCTCCTGATATATATCCATAAATAAAGTATGGCAGAGCAATCTTCAAGAATGCCTCAGCATGAATAAACTTTTACAGCAAAATCATAACCCTTTCCCTGCAACTCAAATGAAGCTCATCTGATTGGTATGTTCTGTTATTATCATTATGGACCACACTGAGAGTGACCAGGTTCCCTTGTTTCCTGGTGATAAAACATCCAGTGTTCAAGAGATAGCAAGAGGCAGCTCAGTGGCAGTGCACTGGGCAAAGCCCCCTGGCACAAGCAAACTCTTGCCTGCCTGGGCACTCACGGCTGCTGGGGGTTTCTCTGCTGCCTGCTGAAGTCTGTGGCTAAAGGAAAAACCAAATAGGAAGTAACATTTAAGTTTAGTTTTAAAATTAAGATGCAAATCTGCTACACAAATATCCTACAGCAGGCAAGTCCAAAGGGAGCATGTTTCATTTTGGATCAGCTTAAATTTCTTAAACTAACTTCACTGACATTTGTCTTGTGCCAGTTAATTTACTTATGTCTGCTTTACACACTAACACTAAGCATAGATAAAGTTCTCCACACAAAGGTTTACGCTCGCATGACAAATCCTAGGCTGTAACAAATGTTTTTGTACCACACTGGCCCTGTGCATCAGAACAGCCACCACTGTGCACGGTTATTTGTTCTTGGCGGAACATTTGCTGTGTCACAGCCGGCTGTGAGGAAAACGGGAATAAGCCTTTTGCCAAGGAAGATGCAGAGCAGACTTGAACAGCTGAAGGGAGGAATGGAGTCAGTTAACACCTTGTGGGTAATTTTTAGCTGACCCTGGCTTTCTTTTACCATAAGATATTACTTCATAATATTTAATTCATATGCATATTAAAAATATAGAGGCATTTCAATGCCCTGTGAAACCCTTAGTGATTTTAGGAGTAGAAGAATAAAGTTACTGTAGAAAGTTAATCCACAAATTTGTAGGGATTTTTTTCCCCAAAAATTATCCTGCTCTGATCAGTTCTAATTCTCTCTTTATAAAGGAGAGTATTTTGAGATAGATATAAGTTCTCAGTCTTCACTTCCCAATCCTCCCATACCCCAAACAATGCCTTTACTTGGAGAGTTACGTAGTTCACTTATTAAAAAAAGAAGTTAGAGAGTCCCAATTTCTGATACACCCTTTCATCCAGTGTATCACAGTTCCTATCACTCCTTATGGCTGCTTCTGCTGTTCACAACAGATAGAGAGAGAAAAATAAATATGTGCTTCTAGTTCTGCTTTCTAAACCATGAGAAGAACAGATAAGCAGAACAATAACATCAATAGCTCAGCGGTTTTTTCCTTTGCACTGCCGTGATTCAGAGTCTTTTGGGGAGCAGCAGTCACCAGCCCCCCATGCCAGTGACTGAGCGGGGACTGTAGGGATAAGGGTCAGTCTCCCACCTTTGAGGATGGAGGAATGGAAATGTAGAAAAAAGCTCCTGCTTGTTTAAGGGCAGGAAGGAAAGCAATTTTTTCTGTTCTAAAGTGAACTGCAATTTCAAGCTCTCTCTGAATACCTTTCAAGTACATCTGCTGTAAAGCCTTTGGAGCCACTGTTATTTACAAAGTAGGGAAGTGCAACCAATGCAGATTGTAAGAGCTCTTTTCCAAGAAGAAAGCAAGAAGTATGCACTCTTCCAGCATCCTACCAGGGCTAAAATTATGGTTGTTGCACTTGTAGGCAGGCAAATAGTCATTTAGTGTGGTACTTAGCCTGTTCAGTCATGGTGCTTGCAATGATTAATGGATAGGTTAATTTTCTCTATTTCGTTTTAAATAAATAGCCCTTCTGGTTAGTCCTCTGCATATTATGCTGTGTGTGTGTTGTGTGCAAAGCCATCCTGGTATATACTGTCCCCAGGCACTACACCACTTTCATTTTCCAAGTTTACTCCAATCTTGACCAAATGGAGCAAAGAAAATACGCATAATTTTTTCCTTTCCTAGTTATTGTCCCAGATGTTTTCATTGCCATTATTTTGCCTTTCAGCTGTTGTGTGTGTCATGTTGCTGGCACTGTTCAGAGTGATTTCTTCTTCTCCCAGTGTTCTACCTGCACTTACAAGGTTAAGTTTCCTGAAAATACTTGCTGTCAGAATATTTAATTTTTAGTGTTTAAATATATTTGGGCCAAATTCAGAACAGAAACAAATAGGTGTGGATCTGACTTAATGACTCCAATTTAACCTCAAATAATACATGAATGAGCTGCATATATATGAACTATGAAACCAGAGAATTATTCTGCTGTGCTCTCTAAGTCTACTATACCCATGATATATTTTAAATTACTTTGGGTAGGGTCACTTCTTTTAGCATGTCACTCTACATGACCATTGTGCATGCAGAAGCTGATGATATCATAAACAGCTGTGGTGCTGGGATGAACCTGTTAAATTCTTTTAAGGTGCATCTTGACATGTCTTCACACCAAGGTTAGTACCTATGTGAGATGGAGGCTGCATATGAAAATTTTCTGAAATAAAAGCAGAAAAAATGGTAGAAACTTCATTTTCACTGGGACCTGCTACTTTCCCAATGCAACAAAGAAATCCGGTCCTCCCTCTCCCTGTTGCCCAGGACATTCTGCCGTGCAAAATCCTGTATTTCACCTGCAACACTTTTATGATGGTTTATTCAACTCCATTCTGTCATTGCAGAAGGATTAGCAGATTGCTAACTTCTAACATGTCCCTTCCTCCTTCCCTGCTTTCAATGACAAATCAACTCACTGGGAGTCAGACACTAAAACCATTTATTTCTTTAAATGCTACCAGGCATCAAGGTCTGTCTCCAGCTACCTTTGTAATTTTGGCATAACTCTGCACTTGTCACTCATAAGATCTACAGTTGTGGAAACTGTCAGCGGTACAGTGGTATAAAATGCAAACAGTCTCTGTGTGGTGGTGTCTGATAAGGTAAGAAAAGTTATTTTGTGATTTCATGATGGTTTGTCTCCTCTGACAGCTTTCATTTCAGTGTTAAGGAGTTCTTGCACAGCATTTGTCTATACTTTTAGGAAAAAAATATAGTTTAGGAAACAGTTTACTTGATTTTTTTTTTTTTTAATATAATAAAACTACCAATACTGATTTTAAAATGAAATTAGGATTCCTAGATTATATATATTTAATATTCTACTATGTGCATTTTACTATTGCATTTCATCAGGTTTACTCTATTTCACTGAAAAATATTCAATCAGAGAAGAAAAAAAATCATGATACAGGTTTCACAGAAGTACTGTTATTTTTTTAGGTTAGTTGAAATGTTGAGAAATGGTAGTGAGGAAGAATATTTTGAAAATTTTAGATTGCCTCCTTGAAGATCAGGTGTCTATGGAATGGTGCAGAGAAAAAGTAAAATCTGCAAAATAAGACCTTCATTCTGCAGTTTCATTCTGGCTGGGGCTCATGTAAGGACATAATTTCCTGTTTGGGAAAAGGCTCTACTTTCTCTTTAACAGAGATGGTCCTGTTCTCATTTTCTTTATTTTCTGTTTATTTTGGACCAGCATTTCTAAGACTCCCATAGTGTGCTACAATCATGAGACTACAGTCCATGCATTACCTGCTGCTCGCGGTGCCTCTGTTTTGCCAGTATCTGTCCCGGGATCAGAAGGTTTTCTCTAAGCAAGGGGAGTGCAATATGACCTTGTAATTCCCTCTAGGACACTATTGCAGAAGAAATCTCGGTTCATACTGTGATAGTTTGTATTCTTCCATGTATTCTCCAGCTATGCATGAGGTCTCCTGAGTGTCTTTGCCATTAAGTGGAGCTTCCCTGAGATTTACTAAACGTGTTCTGGAGCACTCCCCATATGTGTGCTGCCATCTCTGTCCATACAGCAGCCGTGGTCTCTGCTCTGCAGGGTCCTGCTTTTAAAAAATAAGTCTCCCTAGGAGTAGGGGTGCAACGAGCAAGCGAGGCTGTGAGGAGATGCTTGGCCACGTTCTGATAAAATATTAATGACATGAATTGGAAATCAATGTCAGTTTTATACTCCTTGCAGAGTCAGTGCTAGATTTAAGCTAATGTAGAGCACTTCTGAAATACTCAAATGCACAAAGCATTACCTGTTTGCAAGGGAGAACCTCACAGAAATGAACTGCCCCACACAAACCAGGACTCAGGACTACAGGCTCTCTGACAACAGCATCCACTTCCACAGTCTAATTCTTATCCCACTTTATGATCATTCCCAGCAGTTCCTTTCCTCCTATTGCCTGTACAGCTGCAGCGTAGAAGTTTTCCCCACATCCCTGCTAACTTTGCACCTCTCCAGGAACCGTGGAAACGGACCCATTAACAGGCCTTTATCTCAGCATTATCCTGCGGGACGCGGAGCAGGCCCCCGGGGCTAATGCTGGCCCCAAGGTAGCAGCACTGCTCTGACAACACTGCATGTGAGAGCTGGGATCAGGGCTTTCCTCACCGCTCAAGTCCTGACTGTCAGGCAGGGGTGGAGGTGTGCTATGATCTTGAAGTCCTCCTGAAAATTATGGTTAAACAGATTGAGAAATTTGCTGTAAATCATGTCTATTTCCAATTTTTCTCCGTTAAAGAGAAAGCAATGTGTCCCTTTTTTTTTTGAACAGGACACAGCATTCTCTGTCCAGGAGTTTGCTCTGGAAACTAGGTTTACAAACTTTTGCTGGCAGCTCAGAAAAGTGTAACAGCATATCTACATTTCCTCAGTATGGAACCTAACTTGGTGCTTGGACAGGCAAGTTTTGGAAATTTTGGACAAATGTATGGAGGCCTGCTGGAATCCATTTTAGCAGCTAATATGCTGAACTTCTAAGTAAGTGAGATTGTGCTGGTATATCTTTTCAAAAGATTGAACTATTTTTTATTACATTGAAGATTTGTTCTTTATCAGAATGAAGAACCGAAGAGGTTTAATAAATGTTCTTCTCCCCAGAGTCCTTTCCCTTTGAAAACGTTACCTGCACTGACATCTAAGGGTCCAATTCACAGACCACGACCTTGGGAACAAATATTCTTCTTTAATGTAAGGAGAGGTCTGACCCAGACCCCCAGGGGAAGACCCAAAGCCATCATTACATGCAATGCTCATCAGCCTTAAGTACCACACAGCAGACCATTTGAACAGGTTTTGTGTGGGGGTTTTTGTCTTCAGTGTTTCTGTGGTTTGTGACCGAATTGAACTTTATAAATATCAAATAGGACTGTGGCCAGACCGCTGTGGCTGCGGCATGTACAAGGGAAAAAGAGAAAGGCACTCTTTGAAACTTCTAATTTTCCTCACTTTGCTTTCTGTGTATTGTACTTTTAACATTTTAATATCCGTGTCTATATTTAGAGGCACCTGCCAGTCCCTTTGGCTGCAGCACTTCAGAGATCACAGCCATAGTGTGCTGGCTTCACTGCAACTGGCTTTGTCCTCTGGTTTCTTTTGCCTCAGGTAACTTTTGCATGTAAATATATTTTGCTCCACGTTCTGCAGTACTGAAGAAGCACAGACTAGTCAAAATGGGGAAAAGAGCCTGCCAATAATAAGAGGATCTTTCAGAAACATTATTTAGGAAGTCTTGACTGGAAATCAATTAAAGTCCATCACAGAGTACTTGAACTGCAAGACATTTTAGTACGAAGTTGAGGCAGGAGAAAACACCATCAGGGTCCTTTATAATGGAGAGATCCCGTGTTTTCATAAAGAGATAAAAGCAGACTTTCCAAGGACGGAACACACACGCTCAGACTTTTGCACCAGATTCAGACTAAACAATCTGAATTTAATCGAGATTTTCCTTTCTCTTTTCACTAAAACCAGCAGCCATGCCGTGCAGAGCTGTGTGGTTGGTGTAAACAGCAAAATCAAGGTGTTTTCTTACATTTCTAATAATAGTTTTAACCTCTATTCTGTGTATGTCCCAAGACTGGGGACATCAATAGTACTGTAATCCGCTCGTTCCATCTCTGTTATTTTTCCATATGCAAGTGTGCTTGTGATTTTTGATAAAAATTCAGCCTGTTAATTACTCATAAAGGTTTATATTAAAGAACCAGTCATGTCAATCACATCTGTGGCCTCCTGGCTCATCCTTACCCAACCCTTCACAGTATAAGGCTGTTCTGGCAGTACAGCCCACTGTACATTCTGGTACAGTCATCAAGTACAGTATGGGATCATAACTGAGAGAAAAAGAAACAGGTATTGCATTGTAAGTCACCCTGTGACTGTAAAATGGTTATTTTAAGTAATTTTTTGTGTAATTGCTTGAAACTCTCTTGGTGATTACTAATTTCAGAGGTGTTTTAAGGGGATGGCTTTATAAAATAGTGCTAAAAGTTAATAAATGCTATGATTTAGGGGCCCTTCCCCCATTTTAACAACAAAATCCTAGAACAAATTTAACATTTAATCACTGCTTTTTAGGTTTTTTTTTTAAGAAAGGGCATAATATATTTTATGTGGGTGCTGATACACAGTGCCTATGTCAGACTTTCTCCTGTTACCAGAACATGGACAGATTTGGTGAAAAATAATTCTTCCATTCTAGGGCTTTCTTTTCTGTACTTTATGTCCAAATATCTTTTCCCTGTGGCATAATATCCTAATGCACTCAACTTCAAGGTCCAAATCTCTCCAGTGGTTTGTAGGATATTGTTCAGTGATAATATGCAATATAGGGGATAGTGTATGACATCCACTGACAAAGAGTACAAAACATACACAGGAACAGTAGGAGTTGCAAGACAGTGATACCAGGCTGCAGTACAAAGCAAGAAGCAACACAGGCAGTTTTACAGTGAAACTTGAAACTATCAATGTTTATAGTATAGATTAAAAATATATATATAAAATAAAGAAGGCCACTTGGGGAAACAAATGTCTGGTAAAGGAGAAGTGCAAGAATGGGGAAGACAGTTCTCTAGGAGGTATCAGATTGCACCTGGAGAAGAGAGAAGCTAAATTTAACCAGCAAGGAGAAGTTTGCAACAATACATCTTAACAGCGTGGTTAAGCAACATAAAAACACTGAAATCAGACAGAGATTCTGATATTTAATGCCTCATATCCCAGGAGCTGACTCAACAATAGCACAGTAATATTTCAACATACATTTTACAACATATTTCCCTTGCCAATGTGCTTAGGCCGATCTATAATTAGACATAATAATTAGGAGCAGGTAATATATTATTTGAGTTGAGTGAGTATCTTGCAGTAAAGACACACTTTTCTTGCTTGAATTTTCCTTAAGCAAATTATATTTCCTAAGGATTGCCAGCTTACTACTTTGATTACTTCTTTTTCAGTTTTCTTGAACTGCAATGATTACTGTTGGTCTGGACTATTCTCAGTCACCTACACTTCCGCATGAGCTAAACCATAGATAAAACAGAAGCTGAGAATTTGAAATTTTGGTTTGTGTAGTCCCATTACGTTATGGTTATTACACATGTGGGTTCTTTTGAGGTTATATCTCTAAGAAAGTGAGGTCAGCTCTTCCTGTCAGGGCTATCACTTAAATCAGCAGAAACTGTTCTCTTGACATGTTCAGTAGAGCCCACATCCCTTCCAGGTTTGTTACCTTCTGCTGGCCTCACGGTGATCACTAACAGAGGAACTGCACATGGATACAAACAGCCCTGCCTTGCCTTTCGGCTCCTTTTCAGATGTATCTGTGAACCCCTGGGAAGGATGATGGCTGGGATCTGCCTGTGTTTATCAAAAGGTGGCCAGTATGATTAGCCATTTTAATCTAGTGTCCTGGCCAGCATGCTTAGGACTTCCAGGTTTTCCAAGCTGCCATGGAAACACATATAAAGATTTACAAAGAGGAAAAAAAAAAAAAAGGAAAGGAAAAAAAAAGAAGACAGAAATCTTGGAAAGGCTGTAGTGTTCAGGGGACAAAGTTTAATCCTCATTAAGTGGTGTAATGTTGAATCTGATTTGCTGTACTGCAGCTTTGTTAGTCAGCTAACAGCTTGATTTTACAACTGTGCTCACATACAGTTAACATTTTTATTTAAGAAATCCCAATAAAGGTAATATGCCTTGTGCTATAGCTATGGCTTGAAAAATAACTGAGTTAAAGCTGAGTTTCTTTATATGGCACTTAAAATTTAATAGTGTTTTTTTTCTTTTATTGATCTTTTGAACACTTCATTTGATATCAAAAGTAGAAGGAAGCTGAATCACCCATTCCAAAGCCTTAAGGCAAGACTGGGCAGTGCAGATCTAAACTGAAATCTGAATATTGAAAGATCACCTTTCATCTATGATGCTAAAACAAAACCTCCATTTCCTCCTCATCTTCCTGAACTTTGGAGTGGTCTGATCCTGTCAGCCTGTGTAGAGGCTGTGGAAGAGAACACCTGAACTGTGATGCCAACCTTGGCTACAAAATGCTGCCTCTTCCAGACTAGAGCATTTTCTTCTATATATATATTGCATACCCTCTGTTTTTACTGTGAAATAATTAAAAGATGCAGTAGAATTAAAATCGCACAAATACCCTACGTGGCCTCACCACCTGCACCAGCTGTGGCTCTGCTGCTGATGGCACCGTCCTGTTGGGGGCTCATTTGCTGTACGTGCAGCTCTTCAGCCAGGATGGGCTTCTGATTTCTCACCCTGGCTATGCTACGCAATGTGATTAAATTAGATCTCTTACATTGTTCACTGACTTCTGGTAAATTACACCTTTGATTTCTGGTCCAATGAAAAGGTGCTAATTATCTTTTTAAGTGCTCATTTAATGTTCTGCAGTGACATAAAGCATGAGTGCAGCCGCCTGCATGCCCAAACCTTCCAGAGGTTTCTCCCTGGCTGCTCACTCTCATCAGCCTTTTCCATTTTTCCTCTGCTCCTTCCCTCTGTCCCTCCAAGGCACCTGCTGTGTGCCAGTTCTGCAGCCGAATAAATCTACAGCATTGTTTGTGCAACTGGCTCCATTTTAACCCATTAGGAAAAGAAAATTGGCATCCTGTCTGCATTGCCCAGCTTGCGTTATGATTTCTCTCTTAGATGGAGCAGACCTCACTTTGCAAATGGCTGCCCCTACTCCTTCCCTGAGAAAGCAGTTTATCTGGGGAAGCATTTCACCCATGCCTTATCCAGCCTGCACCTGCCCATTTTGTAAATAGTTTATAAAAGCTTTCTGCTGTACACTGTGCTTATGTGACCAGGGGCCCTTGGAGGTCAAAACCACCCACCAGGACCTGCACACCCACATCCCTGGGGAGCAGCTGGTGCCAGGGGCTGTCAGCTCCTGGAAAGCAGCCCACGGCGTGGGGTCCCCATCTCCAAAGTGGGGGGACCCTGGCAAAGCCTGTGGATGTCCCGTGGATGTCCCTTGGATGGGTGGGACACAGTCCTGCTCTCAATCTTCTCACTTCATTCCATGTCCCTAGACATGGATGCTGGTGACTCCGACCGCAGCATCTCAGCAGAGTCGTGTCGAAGCTGTGGCTGCTCCCCGGTCTCACCTCCCACTTGGGGACACGGCAGTGGTTTTGCAGAGGGATTTTCACCGCTGCTCCCTGCCAGACCCACCTCCCCTCCTCAGGGAGAAACTGCTCAGCACTGGCTCTGGGCTGAGTTTTCAGTGGTGGCTTTACTGCAAGGAAAGCAGAGGCTTAAAATGCAGTTGTCACCTAAGTTCATGTAACTACATTCTGTAAAAAACCTGCCAGATTCTAACAGCTTGTATTTAAACAGTGGGAAAAACCCGAAACATTGCTTTCGCAGTTGCTAATGCCATCCCTGCCTGTTCTCCCTGTGCATTCTGGTAGGGGTTCCCAGACCATCACTGCCCCACAGCTGTACACTGGGCAGGGTCTGCCCAAAGCTCGAGGTTACCCTGTTGCTGGCAGGTCCCAGCCTTGTGCCAAGCTGACCACCAAAAACATTTCAGTTTGGCTTCTATAAATGGTGAAAATCCAGCACAGAACGAGAGTGGCACTGACAGCACCCATTGCCCTGCCTCTGCGGAAGAGGCCTGCTGATGAACCCACACTTCTACTACAGGTGGACCAGGCTGAGGCTGTTTTACAGGAGATTTTTCCCCTCCTAGTTTGAGCACCGTTAAACCTTTTCTATGTTATCTCTGTTTGCTGCAACCTGTTGGCTGTGTCTCAGCAGGGCTCTGCTCACAACTAACAGGCACAGCCATGCTCCCAGCCACTCTTCCAGGACAAAATGTGTTTGTGGAGCACAGCAGTGGTCAGGTTCAGCAGGGCTGGCTGGCGTGTGCTCATCTACTTCTATTAGATTTCTCTTTAAAAGCACACTGGCTTATTTTTTGTTGTTACTTCCAAAGAAGATTAAATATGCCCTAGTTTGAACTTGAAGAATTATTTTGCTTTCACTCAAACATCCAGCTATGCTATACGAAACTCAGGCTTGTGAGGCTGCTGCATGAGAACTGGGTTGCCCCCACCTCCTTTTGCAGAATCCTGCTGCCAGAGGTTTTATTCCCTAATCATTACCAAGACAAATATTCCCAAGTGCCGTAGTGAAGCACAATTATTAAAAAAAAAGTAAGAGAAAGAGAGAAAAAATGCTACAAATCAGATTTCAAACAGCAGTTAACTTGCTTTACCATCACTTGCTTGCTAAGTGCCAGGGATCCTGTAGATATTGGTGGGAATCAACCCACGGCAGTGAAGCTGCTCCCTCTGACTGAGTGTGCATTTGGGCCCTGCACCTGCTTGACTCTGTCCTAGACTTGGTTTCTCCAGCTGCCCCACCCTTACACATGTTTGCTCCTGCACTCCTTCATGAAGATGAAGCCCATACAGAGGGGACAGCTTCACTTCCAGGCACCACACCAGAGACAAAACAACTTGGACTACATCAAAGTTTGTTCCCTAACCTGGGGCTGGGCAAACAGTACCTCACTGGGCTTTGTGCTCTCCAGTGCCTCCACAGCTCCTCATGCCACACGACATTCCCCAAGGAGGCAGGCTGCTTTTGTGCCGTGCTGGTGGCTGTCAGTGCACCTTATCACTGTGGGCACTCAGAACACAAGTGTCTGATTTACGTACGTGTGGTGAGGGCACTGGTGTTGTCCCTGGACAGACTGGGGAGGCCCACAATTATGTGTCTTGACACGGCCAATCCCCTCCAGAGGACTGAAGTCCAGAGCACTGTGGATATGATTCACTGCAATCCCATTGACCTGTGGTCCTGGCTTCCCTCTCTGGTGTGATCCCCTGGGATGGGACGGGGTGAGAGCTTTTTCCTGTTCATTGTGATCAATTCTTCCAGTTTATACCTCCCCCAGCCCTTTCCTGCACCAAGTCCTTGCACACTGAATTAGTGTTTGCAGACATAGTCTAACGAGGCCAGGGGGATGTAAGGACATCCAAGGACCAAAGTAAGATTTTTTTCTGGAACAGCACTTCTCCTTTCCAACCTCTTTTAATATGTCTGCACTGAACAGTAAAACAATATTGACCTAACCACAGCAGTCTCCAGAATTTAGTCTCTACCAAAACTTTATGCAGTCCTTTAAAGCTCGCATATCTCTTCACAGGTCTCAAATATGCAGGATTGAGAATAAATAAGACTATGTCAAGTGGAGAGATCTACCCAGATAGTAAAAAAGATTATTCTGTGCATAGACCTACAGAAGACAGATTTCTTTATTTAGATGTAAACTGGGGAGAATTGGTAGGTAGCAGTGATGTTTATGAGCTATTTATGGCCAACTTGTGAGGTGAATTGTTGTTGTTTGTCGTTTATTTTAGAGAAGGGAAACCTCAATGCATAAAAATATGGGAGTGTACTTGAACTCTTTTGGGACACAGTTTTTCTTGCTTAAAATGCATTCGTACATTTCAACCAATGCAATTTGGCTTAAAGGAATTCTGAGAAGGCAAGTCATTCTTTCAGACTAGTGATTATTTTTGTCCTAAGAAGCTGTGAGGTTAAATTGTTAACACAAGATTTTTGACATACGTGTGTGATATATTAATGACCCAATCCATTCCCACATGAGCCATTTGGTTTTTAGCTTTTTAACTACTTTTTTTATTTATATTGAGGAAAAAATCAAACTCTCATCTGGGACCTTTTTCATTGACATCAGTATGATTGCTTTGGGCTTTTATAAAGGAGAATTAATTAAGGGCACTGATTCATGATTGAATCAGCTTCAACTTTGGTGGCTAAAGAGGTTACTGCTGAGGTGATAACCTCAGCTCTTCTGAACCTGACAGGAGTCATGAACCAGAGATCTCTCCTGCTGCAGCTCACAGCCCAGCATGTTAACATAAATTGAAATCAATAGATGTTGGAATGAAAACACCACGTGCTGTGAACTGGGATGGCCCAAGAGCAGGGAAACTATCCCTTCTGCCACCCTGCTCCAGTAACTTCTGCCAGAAGGGTGGGATGGACATCAGGAAGTGATAGATTTTTCCGTGTTCCAGAGCCTGCAAATCCCCTCTGTGTTGTACCATCGAGCTACAGCATGAAAAGCTTGATATTAAATATCACATCAAGCTGGATTTTTGTTAGACTCCTGCATCTGCTTGGCTTGGCTAGCACAACTAGTCTGGTTGATTTCAGGAGTTTTGTGGAGGTTTATGGCTCTGCAAACCAATAAGCTAAATTCTGTATAATTTTACTTTGAAATAAGCCAGACAAAAGATATTCTTCCCAGTTCACATCACTATTCCCTGCACAATAAGTATTTTACACATGATTTTAACTCAAAGGTGGGAAGAGAGCCAAGAATGAGTTCCCAAGGTATATAATACGTTACTAAATTGGAGCGTAATACTAGGAAAAAAGTGCACATGCAGATGTGAATTGAACTGATCTTCAAGGGTACAACGTTTGCTCTTCCAATCCTTTTCTCATTTCTACAGCTGCTGGTGATTAAAGCCTAGACCAGTGTAGCTACTGCTAGTAAAAGAAAAGCCTAAATGTAAGTAGTGTCTCCAAGACAGGAAAAATTGAAAACAAGGTGCTAGTGTCTGGCTGTTAACACCTTAGACAAAGACCAGAAATATAGCTGGATAATTTTTTCAAGTGAAGAGACTTTCATCACAGAGAAACATTTAAAAAAAAATGTAATTCGATGTCAGTCAAAGTTAATTGTGAATTTTTGCAAAGTTCGGTGAAGTAGGTTCTGCAGATTTTCTTGGAAGAAAACAACATGTGATTACATTCTTCAAATGCTTCTATTTTTGTCTAAAACTTGAGTTAAATATTTTAATAATGAAGGAGGAAAAAGACATCCCAAATAAACCAGATGGTTTAGGTACTTTTGGAGGAGAGCAGACAGAGATAGGGACCTTTTCTCAACTGCTTTTGTTTTTACACCCATGACTTATATGCATATAAAGTACCAAATTTCTTTGCCATTCATCTCAATTTCTGACAGTTTTATATATTAATACACAGCTATTTATCTTAACTGAATTTGGCCCAGAAACATCTATAGATTTCACCTAGTATCTGCAGAGTGCAACTGGTCTCATACCTGACACACACTCATTTCAGTAAGAATATGTGTGATGGCAAAAACGTACAACACTCTTATAATTAGGCATCACAAGACATTTGTCAACATTACTGAGTTGTAACTTAGGAACTATATTGCAGAAATGTGAAAGACTCACCCAGAAGAGCATCCTCTGTCATTCTTCCTAGCACAGGCTAATTTCTGTCAGGGATTTGGATTGGGTGTGGGACTGTCCTGTCATTATCTTATTACTACGTGCAGCCCTCCCTCTGCTCACTTTCACTGGGAAGGGCGAGGTGGATGAGGCACAATCTGCTTCTAACCGATGAAAGACCAAACCACCACAAGTCTGTCTGGTTTTGCCAGACTCCTCAAGACTGCAATTCCCTGGGTAGTCCTGTATGAATTGCCAAACCTAGTACCACTGAGGCCATAGGATTTTTTTTAATTTAAGAAATCCTCAAGGTTTTCACTATTTACAGAGGGCTGCCACCCATGGCAATCACACTTCTCTCTGCAATGAGTGATGATGCAATTCCTACTGCTTTCCTAGCAAACGGGGAGACGTGTAAGGAGTGGCACTTCATTTCTTATTTTGGTTATGAGTCATCAGTGCTCACCTTAAATACTAGGGCGAGGTCTCCCAGTCAAAAAAAAAAAAAAAAAAAAAAAAATTGCTCTAATCATGAAAGAAAAGTAGCCAAGCCTGGAGAGAAAGTTTAAACTGGTAGTTGTGAGGGGCTTAAGTAATCCCCACGTTAATGAAGCCAAAACCCCTATAAGAGATTATATTTTGTTAAAAAAGCATTAGAAAATAGTTTTTTTGTTAAAAAAGGATTAGAAAACTTCTTGTTTTAAGCTGTATTCTTTCTGAAAAATTAAGCCTTTTTCTCTTCCCCATCACCTAAATTGCTGATAATTATAGCAGTACTAGAGTTGCTAATTCTCAGGCTTCTGGCAATAAACTACCCCACTATTCTGAAGCAGAGACCTGGGGCTTGTGGAGAGCAGTGCCCCTGAGCCAGCTCCTCCATGGTGCAAACCTACACTGAGCTGTGAAGGAGGCAGGAAGGAATGCTGATTTATAACTTCTGAAGAGCTGACCCAGAAGCTGGAGTAAATGGGCTTGATCCAGCAATTCCCAACATCCTCACACTCCAGCAGTATTAACGATCAATTAGGAGGCACTTTGTTGCCATACCGCAGCAGCAATAGCTTTAGCCCTCCCTTGAAAGGGCACAAAAGGGCAGAGGGCAATGGCAGAGCAGAGAGATGACAAAATAAAGTGGGGAGAAACCAGGGACTCTTAGGAACATAACTGCAAATCTTGTAACAAAATGCAATTGGACAGAAGGGACTTGGTTTCAGATGTAAAGTAAGCTAAATAGGTGAAAGACTTCTCTTTAAACTGTCATCATTAATTTAAGCCAAACTTAATTAAAAAAATAAACTGAAACAGCTGGGTGTAGGAAGTGGCTGGCTGACCTCAGTGCTGAGGCTGTTTTCCTTTCTCCTTTTAAACCATTGTTCAGCAGCTTCCAATTAAGGCAAACCAGAACCGTCAGACTTATCACAATCAAAACCATAGGGCTTGCTTGCATCTAATATTTGTCTCTGTGTCATGACATCCATAAAAGAAACTAAGGAGTATCACTGGAAAATCTCTTTTATACATTCACATGGTGCCATGCTATGTTACCTGAGTGAGAGGACCAGTGAAATACTTAAAGCCTCAAAAGCATCTTCTGTTCTAAAAAATCTTTGAATTTGCTAATGTGTTTATAATTTTACAAAAACATTATTTCTACTTCTTATTCTACACAAACTTCTGAATAAAAGCAAAACCACTGCTGTATCCCTGCCTCTTTCCCTAGCCATCCTTTGTCAGGCTGAGATAAACAGTCAGATCTTTGGGGTAGGTACTATCTCATGATGTGTGCCTTCAGAGCCTCTCCCTCCATTTCTACCTGGTTCATCCATGCAGAAATGCAGTACAAGTATGTGCTGATGGCTGAAAGGCAGCCTACCTCAGCTCCAGGTGGAGAATCCTGCACTGCTCCTCTGGAGGCCACACAAAGCATCTAATTTAATTGATTTCTAGAGTGGGAATATGATAAGCCTGCCCCAAAAACTTTCTAGTCTTAGTATCACTGTGTTAGTCCAGCCCAATGGCGGGTTCATTCCTGCACTGCTGTCACAGTGGAGTCCTCTCGGAGGGAAGGACTACTTATGGCTCACCTACTATTAATTTTCTGTTGTGGGATGTCCAACAGAACATCTGTTTCTATTTGAAAATACGAGAGTGTTATTGAAACTCATCAATTCTGCAGTAGGAGCAGATTACTAACATACAGCACACTCCTTATAAATTTCAAATACAGATCAAGTGATAGTTTCTGAGAGAAGTTACTCCACAAGTGATCAATTACCCTTGTGAAGGAAACAAGATCTCTCAGCTTTTTTCTTAGCTGATAGTCATCAATGCCCTAAAGCACATCCTTTTTACTTTGGTGGGACATACTAATGTGTCTGAAGTTAATAATATGTTTAAGACCCATATTTCAAGAGTCTGAAAGACTTATATAATGCAAATAATCTTCCTCCCTTTGCAGGGCTTGTCTTAGCTTGGAACAGGCATCAGAAAGTCATTCAGGAGCAGTTATGTTTTACCACGCAGAGAACAGAACTTAAAAAAACATTTAACACCACATACAAAACCCAGGATGGACTAGTGCATATTTTTGTAGTAGTGAGAAACTTTAAACTCATTCATCATGGTAACAAAATGGTGGTTACATTACAGCTCCTGCCACAGCAGGGAACACTGGTGCATACACAGGTGCCATGTACAGACAACAGGTTACAATATTTTTCAGTATCTCAGCAGCATATTGCCACACTTTGGAATTTCTAAAGGCAATTCAAGCCAAATATCCCAACCTGCAAAACTTTTATTTTAAGTCTCTTTTATTTTTTTGGTGTTAGTTTTCATGTCTAGATTCCCAGTACCACTGTAACAGAGTAGGAGTTTCTGGTGGTTTTGTGTGAATTCTCTATCCCTTTTAAATTAATCTAGTTAATGCATTTTTATCTCAGTGACACTTGTCCTCCCAGCCCACTGCCATGGCTACCTGAGTTGTCTAATGGCTTTGAAAAATCTACTGTCATCTCTGGATCATTTCACACATTTAAAAGGACCATCTATCAATTCACTGTTAAAAAAAACACATCAAACTCAAACCCATGGTGGTTCTGTCTGTGGAAAGGAAATGGTGAGCTGCCCATCCAACCAGGATTAAAGTTACCTTGTTCCTTTCTGTTCTGGCTAGCTCCTAAAAATCAGCTGTGACCATTGTGGATGCACTCAGAAATGTGCAAACCACAGCAGGAGCTTGTGCTGTAAAGGGCAAAGTGTTCCTCAGCTCTGTGCCTGAGCGCTTACCTGGTGCAGCTGCTGGGCTGGGGCACTGCTGAGCAAATCCCAGGGCTTTTGTCCCCTCCGCGGTGGGACTCCAGACACCTGGAAATGTTGGTGTTGCCTGGCCCTTGCTGCAGGGGAGCCCAGGAACCTGAGACAAGTGGCAGGAGCTGCCTTCCCAGGCTCTGCAGCACCTCGTGTAGTTGGAGTGGTGGTAGAAAAAACAATCAAGGGAATTTTCCCTGAAAAGCTTTGAAATCAATATTCCAGTAAATCATCAGATTGTGAAGAATAAACAGGTTGTCCCAGGATGAAGCAATTAATTTGTTTTACTCTTTGACCTGCTTAAATGCAAAAATTGCTGTGGAATTTACTCTGTGTGACACGTTCAAGCAACAGAGCAGTCTCCATTAGTGCTAGTGTTTTTCTAATTACAGCTATAAATAAAAGCTAACCTCCATCCTGATTCAAAATGGATTCCATGGACTGCCAGGTGCATAGGTGATGCAATGCAGAGAGATGAATGCAGCAGTATTTGCATCATCCTTTTGACTTACAACTCGGGGGTTAATTATTGCATTCTTTTGCCAAGTACTGGGACAGCCATTTTTAGCCATTTCCAAAATGCTAAAAAGAAACTTGACAGCTTCACATTAGATTAGAATAGACAAGATGCCTGAATCAACAGTGGAATTTTATTAGGGACGATGGAGTATAAAAACAAGAGCTTTTCATTTTGATATTGTATACTTTATGCTGTATTGATTTGGTTTTATTGATTTTTAATAAAAAAAGTGTAAGTATTTCTCCAATGGTGTAAATTAATTGTTATTGTGCCACAGAAACCAGAAGACTGCACCACAGCAATTAACATTTCCTGGCAAGGAAACTAAGTGAGCTTGCTGTTGAAATGGGCTTTAAAGCATATTTTGACAGAGCACAAACATGAGCATATGCCTGTGAGGGGGTGATGTGGCAGGCACGGCAATCATGCCGAGGGCTTGGATTGGAGCAGGAGCCCTCACAGCTACACAAGGTCCCGTGTTCCTGAGCTCAGCTGGGACAGGAACAGGTTCCCAGCCCTCCTCCCATGTTCTTCAGGCAGCAGTCTGGGGGTGGCTGTGGGTGGAAGGTGGAGTGCACCCCTCATGTAGCAGCTATTTTGAGGCAACTCACCAAAGCGCAGAGGTGCAGCCATGAACCTTTCTGATGCCTTCAGCTCTTGGCATCCATGCATTATCCTCTGTCATGTCCAGGATGCCCTCTGTAGGTGTAGGGGGCTTCTGGGTGGTTTGGAACATGGAGAGGCCCTCAGGCCTGGCTGGAGCTGCTGGGCACTTGTAAAGGACTGAGGAGCTTGGTCCTGCCAGACAAGGGAAAATGAAACAACACATACAGCAGCTATCTCCAGCATCAGCTGAAACAAGGAAGCTGAAGATAAATGCCTCTTCTCCTCCTCCATGAGGCACCTTTAGAGGACTTGAACAAACGTCAGTAGAATGAAATGAATACAGCTAATTCCTAAAAGATTACAGTTTAACTAACAAGGAAAAAAACCAGCACCTTCTCTCTATGTAATCAGTAAGGAAAGAGAGGTACAGATAGTTGAAGAGATTAATTAGCAGCTGGGAGATGAATACTATTATGTTAGCTACTGTAACTTAAACCAACTCAATCCCTTCTTCTGAGACCATCTACTTTGTAGACTAATTATAAGCTGTGTGCTACAAAACAGGAAGCTCTTCTTAAATAAATCAAAACACATCCGGTGACAGTGATAAATCCATTAATAAAAAAGAAAGCTCACATAACCAAGTTTTCTTCTTCTGTGCTAGGTTAAAAGAAAATTTTGATCAAGTAAATAACATTTTATCTCAGCAAAATGGCTCCACATCAATACATCACCAAAATTCAGGAGCTGGTCTGTATGTACCCTCAGACAGAATGTAAAAACTGCTGGTGAAGACTAACCCTAAAGCTGGAAGTAGCAGGGCATGGAATATTTAAAGGAAAATCAATATGAATAGAGAATCTCTGCAGGAAGGGAGAGCCCGTAACCACCCTGATTGCTGTAGCCACTAAGGTCTTCAGGCTCAGCTGAGAGAACAGCTAAAGCTCACCCTCCAGCTCAGGAATCAGCATTCTTTGGCCTCTCAGGCACCTGGTTTATATCTCTTGTCCTAATCTCCAGCGTCAGGAAAGCATACACTGTTATTAACTCCCTGGTTCCTAGTTCTCTGGTGAAGACCCTATATCTAGGCAAAATCTGAAAGACATTGTGTAACCAGGTGGAAGATTTCTGTAACTGTGTTTTCTTTTCATTGGAAATGATATAAAAGCGCAAATTGATTGTTCTTTATGTTTTGTTCAGAGGGACATGAGTAACACAGAACGGTAAATCTGATCTCTCACCTGTTTTCCCAAAAGTGTCGCTAAAGCTCAGGTTATTTCTGGATGCTCCATCCCACTGCTATCTTTCCCTCTTGTACAGATCTTCAAGAGGGTCTTGCTGTGGCATGCAAATCGGACTCAGAAGGGTGTCCATATGTTATTTAGCCTTTGGTAATGTCATCTAAGAGGTACCAATCTTCTTCTAAGAGCACCAGTGTGGTCCAACTCTCTGGAACAGAATTCAGTTGGGGTGCGTTAGAGGCTCCTTTGTAAAGTTTCTATGAAACATGGTTTCAATAATTTTGGACAATTGAACTAAATGTTGTATCAAAATAAAATTTTCTGTCAAGGTAGCATCTTGCTATCTACTCTTCCTATTGTAAGATTGATTTTTGCCTGTAAAGGGCAGTTTTTAGTGTACACATATTCCCAAGTACTTCAGACATCCTGCTTGTTGATTATAGATAGTTCCAAATCATAGCCTCAGATTCCCAAACCTTGATATTTCAGATAGATTTAGAACTAAAAGAACAGAAAACTTTATTCCATCAAAGTAATCTTTTAATGAGATTAGTTATAATACAAAATGTATTCTTCATGAGTATCATTTTCCACTCTCAGTCAATTTTCCAGAAGTCCTGCTACTGGATGAACGACTCAGAAAGCTTTAGACCTGACAAGCACAGCTCGTATGAGCAGATGGTACATATTAAAGAAGTTGTGCTATGTTACTTCAGCCGAGAATCTGAAGTTCAAATTTTTGTCTGTTTTTCATATACCTGTATTTGATATCAGGAGCCTAAATCAGAGAAATCAGCAGCAGAACTCTTACTGGTATATGTGGAAGACTGAGATGGGCAGGACTGCCTCCAAACAGGCTTGATAAAAGTCATATGTCACAGAAGTGACAAAAAGTATAAACAAGCAATGGGCAAGGTGAGACCTATAAGGCAGGAGCAAAGCCATGGGTGGTTCTAACTCTGCTTGGTAGAGCACTGCATGATCAAAACTTGCTTTAAATTTTAGGAAATTATATATTCCAATGGGCTGGTACAAAATATATCTATACTGTTAAGTGGATCAAGACATTATGGTGTTAGTCATGCTGATAAGGTTTTGTTAGCCTTATGGTGATCTGTAGGAGAAAGAATGTTTGCCTGCAGAAGAGATAAGACAGTAAAACTGCTCTGCTCTTGTACTGCTGGGATTCAGCGGTCAGGAGCTCTTTCCACTACTGAGAAGTTCAGGTCCAACAAAAATCCTCTGGCAGTCTCAGCTAGTGACTTCATAGTAGCTTCAGACAAAGCCTTTTGCTCGAGATAGGATATGAATTGAAACAATCTGGTAAAGAAAAACATTCAGTCAGTATTCAATAGAAGTGCAAATATAAAATCTCCCCCCAGCAGACATATTTTAATGAATGCATAGTTACAGGGTGACTATGTTATCTTATAGTTTTCTTGTGTCATTAACAGAGAAGAGAGTTTCAGAAGAAGTGTCCCCACAGAAATCTTATTCATATGTTTTATTATATGCTCCAGCACGGGCACCACTTTAGTTTAATGGAATGTTGGATGATGGTACAAATTTATAGCCAAAGGTTTACATCACAGACAGCTGGAATGAATAACAATAAATTAATTTAAAGTGCTACAAAAGTGCTCCCCATAGTATGCAGTGCTTATGTGCTCAAGACTAATAATTTATAAATGCATGTCTTTTATAATACTGATCTAAAGTCCTGAAAGCAGCTAGTTAAAAAGCAGTCACATGACATAAATTATTTTTATTAATATTTCAAATGCATGATTAGGGTGGGCACCATGGTCATTAGCATTAGATAACTTTCATTTATGACCAAGTGCAATGAAGCAATAGCCAGACACAGAAACCAGCTAAGCAGTGGCAAACAACCATTGGGAGTCCTGGGCTCATTCCTGCTGCTTCTCCCACGTGTTCTTTATAAGCTAGTGGTCATCACAGCTATGGCTGTTTCCCTTCCTTTTGTTGCTCTGCTGTGTTTCTCCCATTAGATACTCAGAAGGCCTGAAGAATAAGAAGATGTGCTACTGAGTGCAGTCAGATGCAGCTATGCACCTCTGCATGGCTTTCCTTCCATCCCCAAACACTGAACAGCAGCAGTGCAGAAGGCAGGGAGGGGGCCAAAGGGTGCTCTAACCCCTGCCCTCACCACACCAGCAGTGCTAACTTCAACACTGAGTGAACACTGAACTCTAGTACAAACTCTTGCTTGGATGGCGTAGGTTACTTGAAAGCAGTTGCTTTGGGATGACACTTTTTCGGTTCTGTGTCAGGGAATAAGAGAGAGGTGATGCCTCCAGGCAAACAAGTATTTGCAGTAAAGCATCGTGGAGTCTAAGGATCGGGGCAGGCCATAAGCTTCCCTTTTGGGGCACAGGACGATTACTTTGCTAATGTAACCCAACGTCTTTCTGCAGTCGTCTGTGGTGAAAGAGTATATTCACTATTACTAGTGGGGGTGAAAGAGCAACCAGCTCAAATGACTTGGGTAATGTTGCATCTTTTTCCCCAGCGCAGCTCTCTGGCATACCTCACCGCAGGGATGTCACTTGCCTTAATACCACCCTTACTTTCCCCAGGCAAATTTGGCTGCTCCTCACTTTTCTTGGTGAAAATGATTTGCTTCTTAAATGCAGAGTTATTAATCTGAGGTTATAGAAGGAGTCTTTCACACTGAAAGAGGGATCATAAATAATTTCTGTGTCTCTTCTTCTGGGCCGTTTCCATATATTAGACTACATATTTGAGTCTTGGCAGATTGAAAAAATATGCACCACAATCAACCCCATTCACTTTGGTGGTTCTTTAGCAAAGGAAGTGGAGTGAGACACAAAGTGGGCAGAAGTATCATCATCTGGTCCCTCCCCTCCCTCTTTTAAAGAAAAGCAAGCTGTTTGTGTGTCACAGAATTCAAGCTCCTATGTAACAATTCCTGATTAATTTTTTTACTATCACAAACCTTTGCAAATTCATACTCTCTCGCCTCTTCCTTTCTGGCTTTCTTTGAAAGCACTTTGTAATGTAACACATTTTTCCAGAGGTCAATGGGGACATATTTGCATTTTGATACACTTTAAATTTTTGCCTCCAGCACGCCACTCAAATGCGCTGTGCTAATCAGAAGCCAGTAATGATCTCCTACATCCTTCAAGCGGGTGGCTGGGTATATAAAAGCACCTCAAAAGGCAAAATTCGTGAGAGAGCAATACATGGTAAAGATAAATAAATACAACAAAGGGACGATGCTAGCAAAAGCAGTTAGGATTTGTAAGCTGAGGGTTCTGCCTGAAATAAGCAGCTAATGTGTTTATGTGCACCACTGGAGTGATGGGACTGGGGGGACTCCTGCCTCAGCCAGCTGCCCTGATGGACTGCAGGTTTCTCTGAGCAGATTCCCTGTATGTCAATATACCCAGATGAGGCATAAGCATTTCTGAAGGCTTTTTACATCATCAGTGATACCTCATGTTCTGAACAATCCAAACCCAAGATTAGGTAGGATCTAGGAAAATGGGGCAGCCCCAAAGCATGGGTTTAATCTGTGTGGAGGTCTTTTATTTTTAGCAGTAATAATAGGTTTACACTCAAAATTGCCTGCCCAAAGTGAGGGGGTGTGTGAAGCTGTGTGGGAGAGAAAAAAACCAAAACAAACCAGAACTCAAGAGATTATTTATTAAAAATATTTTTAAAAAGCATAAATATCTTTGACAGACAGAGCTGCAAAAAAACCTGAGCAGTTCCTCAGTAACCACTGCATCGGGAGAAAAACTCCCGATAAGCAGATGTTGCTTAGGCAGCAATCAGCCAGGCAGTGTTGTGTGTGTGTGGAGGGGGAGAGGGATGGAGAGAGAGCCAGGCAGGCAGGTATTAAGGCACTGTGATGAGTGTGTGTGTGGCTGCAAAGGATGGCAAATGGTGTGTGTGAGAAAATGACATGAGCAAAAACAAGCCGCACCGCTGAGTATTTTATATGTATTTTTAAAAGAAAGCAGCAAGAAGAAACCAGGGGAGAGAGGCTGAAAAGACAAGGCAGTAATGACCAGGCAATTGCGTGTCTGGGCTATCAGCAGCATAAGGCAAGAAATCCAGGCATCAGGGAAATCATTTAAAGCCATATTGATTCGTTTTGGAGGTGAGAAAAAGCAGATGCACTCAGCTACTATGGAATGGCTCTGACAGCAGCTACAGCTGCTTGATTTTACTTTTTTTTTTTTTTTTTTTTTTTTTTTTTTTTTTTTTTTTTAACGAGTTTCATTCTCAGAAAGCTGGCACTGTAAACCCAAACCAGCCTGCACCCCTCACTGTGTCACCTCCTTCCCCAGCAACGGGAGCTGCCATCAAAGCCTGTCCCAGCCAGGCAGTGCCTCCAGCCAGCCAAATGAACCCTCAGGCAACGCCAGAATGGAAGAGGGAGAAAGAGGGGGACAGAGGGAGGGCGGCGGATCAATGGCTGAAATTCAGCAGCTCTGGCCATTTCCAATGGGCTGGGAGCGACTGGAGGCAGAGCAGGTTCAGAGCCCATCCATCTCCACGACAGACAGCAGCTCTTCCCCGGGAACTCTGCCCAGCCCCTGTCCTCAGCAGCACACAAAGCAAGGCTGCAGAGGAGAGAAGGACCCAGTACTGTGTGGTGCTGGTCCTTGCATCTAGAAAATAGGAGGTGAATTGCACATGACATGGGGAAATAAGCAGGTTTAGTATTCTGTAGGAAATTCTGTGTTTTAGGGAAAGAGAGAGTGGGGGTTTCTACAAGGAAATACTGTAAGGTGTTACCTGCACTGCTTCCAGTAAAGCAAGCACTGTGCCAGGCTGGGCCTTTGCTCTTTAGATTTGTACTGCTACCTTTGTTCAGCTGGTCCTTCACCTATTTATCCAGAGATGTAATTATAGAATTCATACAGACACACTGTGGCTGAGATCTTCAAAATATTGCTTTTTTGGAAGCCAGGTACCTGTGAATTCTGCCATAGGTGACTCATCCTCAGTCAGAGTGAACCTGATCCTTAGCCAAGGCTTCTGAGTCTTCCTCAGATTCAGATTTTTCTCATGCAATCAGCTTGTTCACTGTGAAGTGTGGTTTCACACCTACAAAACTCAGTTCAAACTTCATGCATTGTTACAGCATCGTTACAGTTCAAAATTTTCATTTTCTGTTTAAAAAGAAAACAGACTCCACAAGAGGGAGGGTAAGAGATGCTCAGGAAGATTTTCTTAAGAATAAAAAGTAGTACTGTTTTATTTAATCCGAAATGAAATTTGGTATGGTTTCATTTTTTCTGGAAACAAAAATCTAGCTGCTCTTCTGAATTAAACCCCAATTGCTCTCATAGCACCTCAGATACTGTCCCATCCTTCCTGTTTTCTGCTCCAAGAACCTCAAGTGTAACCAGGTACGGATGTGTACGTGTGTGCTCACCGGCTTGGTCTTTCACAAACATCTGCTGAGGAGCGTCTTATTTGTATGAATTGTGAGTTCGGCATAAAGCAGGTCAGAAAATTTCCATCAGGACACTTTTCCTAAAGAAAAAAGCTTTCAGGTAGATGGAATGCTTTGTAACAATATAACACTCCATTTTTCCATAGAAAATGGGTATTCTGGTCAAAATTTAATATTCACTTCACTGAAGGTGCATGAAAAAATAATCAAACATTATCCTAACTGGCACTAATTCACATTTTTTATTGGCTACACTGAGAAGTGCAAATCCAGAGTAACTTCCTTGGCCTCATTCAAGTTACTTTGACTTATCCTGTTGCAAGTAAATTTGAAATCTCAGTCTCTGTGATTGGTTCTTGTGAGGAATATCTTTGCCTTCTAGGTATATACATACAGACAAAAAGCATAACAAAAAACCCAGTGCAATTTACACCAAGAGGCTTAATGGATTCTGAGTCAGGACTGTTATGAAAAGTTCCAACTCCTTGTGGATTTGGTTTCAGTACCACTGGTTAGAACATGTCAAAAGGTGTAAATTTATAATTAAAAGTAAAAACACACAGCCAAGTATTTAAAATAATTTACAACTATATTTTTATCAGCTATAATTTGAAAATGATCAGTGTTACACAGAACGCTGGCTCGATTTTAAAGGTTAGGTACATCTTCCACTAAATTAAACATACCCTAAAACATCTTTAGATCTGATGACTGAGTAATTTAACAGCATCTTAGCAATACTGAAACATCTTTATAAGTCTTTAGATTTATTTGTAGACCAATATATTTTCTTTTTCACTTGCTAAAAAATTTCATCCTTTCCTTTAGATAAAGAAACAAAAATTACCACGAGATAGGGTGAGTGTCTTGCCTTCAGAAAACCACAGACCTTCCCACAGAAGCCAAATGCAGTGTACAAAGTCTTTGTATTACTGGAAATACTTCAGGGTCTGGATTATGAGTCAATGGTAGTTCCCTGCATGGATTCAAGTGGAGAAGTTACTTATTAATATGCAAATGCTACTTTTTATTTTTAATTCAGCGGTTTGCAGCAGGCCAGATCACTTCATCTAAAAGCGGCAATTAAAATGATCACGAGTGCTGCACTGCTTTAGCGTGACAGGTATCACCTCGAGCAGGATCTCTTGTAATTGGCTTTTAATGCTTTTCCAGAGGGGTGCCAATTTTCTACATCTGATAAATAACTAAGTTTGTAAGTAATTCTGTTTTCCAAGGCAAATAAATAAAGTGAAGAAAACAGGATGAGGGCAAATTCATCCTTAGTGTAAACTCACTGACTTCAGTGAGACTAGAAATCAGAGACACTAGAAATACTTGCAGATTCGGGTTTCTTATGCAAAAACTGACGTGAACTGTGCCTAATAAGAAAGTACCTTAAATCATGCCTTGGGCAAAATAGCTCAGTTAATCCCAAAATGTTGTTGCAAGAAAATTCCTCCCTTTCCACAGTTTTCTAGGGGAGTTATAAGCCAGGTTATATAGCCAAGCTTTTCCAAGGAATTAAAATAATTTCTTTTCTTGATTCAGATCAGCCTACTATTTTTGTGAAGCATTTATTGGTTAATTTTCATCTCTTTCCCCCTCCCAGCCACGAACCAAATAGATTTACAAGGTTACTTACTGCAAAAGTTCACAGCTTTTTCAGTCAGCTCTTGCATATATTAAAGAAAATGCCAATTCTGCTTCCTTGTCTGTAAGCCCCTAAAATAATCTGGGCTCCCATTTAATTCTGCCTGTATGAAGTCAGGAAACATTTTCCTAGTGTTACATGAGCACTAAGTAACACAGTTGCCCAGAAATAATTTTTAAAAAATTTCAGTATATAATAACACCAAAAGAAAATGAAGTGAAAACGGCCAGTGTAATGAAACATTGGCACTCAGTCAGAAGTTAGGTGCAGAGTTTTACTTTCACTTTCCTGCCCTACTCTTTCTAAAATACTATGAGAGAAAATAAACACTGAGATGATAATTCTTGAATTAAACCCCAAAACATTTCA
The DNA here is from genome assembly GCA_013397915.1 of Daphoenositta chrysoptera. NCBI lineage: Eukaryota > Metazoa > Chordata > Aves > Passeriformes > Daphoenositta > Daphoenositta chrysoptera. The sequence continues at coordinate 436,400 of VZRO01002100.1, forward strand.
GAAAAATCTCTGCAATGATTTTTTTCCCTCTATAATTGGCATATACACTAGTAAATCTTTTTGACAAAATAGTGTTTACAGGTAAAAAGAATTCTGTGAAATAATTTTCAGCCAGCTTTCCAAAGCAACACTGCTTTGAAACAAAGAAAAAAAAAGATTTTATTCTTCCCAACGTGTCTGTGTGATGTGACTATGCCCATTTGTGACTAACCCTCGAGCCCAATAGTCTCAGGTTTGCCCCAGTGCTGAGTGATTGCTTTCTTTCCTACTGATTGCTTTCATTTCTGAAGAAGGCAGCTTTCACATGAACAGAGCATCCTGCTCCTATTCCTTTCACAGCACTTCCACGTGCAGAACAGCAGCCACAAAAGTCCACTCTGCTTTGCAGGTGATGTGCTACACATCAGACCCGCTTGCAGTCTGAAATATTGCTGAGTAGGGGCAGCAGGAGCTGGATCTTAATGATTTGCCCCCTCCCAATCATTTGGGTTCATTGATTTCTCTAATTAAATATGCATTCCACTTCACCATTATTCCCAATGATCGTATTTAATCTCAACGACAGGGCCAGAGATATGAGGGCCTTGCTTACAAATGGCTTTTGCAAGCCCTGCTGTTCTGTAGGGGCTCTTGGATGCCTCCAGGTATTTGTCCAGTGCTACATCCTCCTTTCCTCATCGAACTGTTTTCCCCACATATTCAAGCCTCTCTTGCTTTCAGTTGAGCCTTCCAGCTTCACTTTAGAGGGCTGGAGCTGTAGTTCTGTCTGACAGTCGTGTATGTAAAGCTGATCTATCTGGCTGCTGTGGCACTGTGCCAGGGAAGAGGCCGGCTGAATGGTGAAGCTGTTAGGAAACTAATTGCATGATGGACTGCAGTTACAGGAGAGTCTTCACTGTCTACTTCATCTAATCACATTTGTTACAAAAGATTTTTCTTGTTTGCCCCTTTTCCATTGTTTGAATTGGAAGAATACCAGGTTTACACCAGGGATGGGCTTGGCTGGTTGGTTCCCAAGCCTGTATCACTACCCTGTCTGTCCCTTCATTTGTTAAAGAGACTCAAATACTGTCACTGCTGTGTGTTCCCTTGCTTTCTCCTCTCAGACTGGTAGGCTTTGAACTTGCCAAGCTCTAAGTTCAGCTGTATTCACTCTGTATTTATTCTTCTTGTGCTGATGAAGTCACTAATCTCTAAATGAAGGGCAGGGAGCTGTTAGGGTTAGCAATTTCGTCATCTTCAACAGAGAAAACAGAAAGCCTTGCAATACAAGTGGGTTAACAAGAAAAGGATTTCCCTCTGCCTTGCTTTCAAATGTCTTTCTGAACAGTCAGCCTGAACTGAAAACTTGGGTTGCAAAATACCGGCCTATGGAAAGAACAAAATCATGGAAGAACTCTGTGCCACCAGATCACCTTTACTTGGGTCATGCTCCATTTCTTTGCAAGCAAACACACCTCATTAGGCATTTACCTGACAGAAAAGCAGCCATACCACTGCTTGTCTTTACTGTTTCTCCCCAGGGAAGGAGTGTTGGTAAATGGTGGACCTAATGATAAGCTAAGTGACTTCCATCCTCAAACCACAGCTCCCCCGGGGCCAGTGCCAACGACTCTTCCCCAGTAGCAGCAGGTAGTTTCTCACTCTGCTTGCATGGCAGCACCGATGCTGTTTGCATGCTGTTGGTGATCACATTTTTCATTTGGGAGGTTTACGTTCATCTTCCTTATAGGTACCAGGTTCAAGTCAATATTGACTCATTCCAAACTAGAGAGACTTGAGGTGAAAACTCCGAGTTTCTCCTGATTCCACCACAAAACTTTCTCCACAGCCACCACCTGCCTCCTGGGAGATGTGTGCTGAAGCTTGAGTCCAGACCACATGGTGGCACAGGGGAATGGCTGCAAATGGCTTTATGGATATTTTGCAGACCCCTGATAAGAAATAGTTTCAGAACCCAGTCTTATTTAAGTCACTTTTGGGTAACCTTTTCCTGTTACAAGTATGTTTCAAATTGGACATGTATCACTCAGCTTTTCATTCTTAGCTGGTGTTACTGTACCTTTTTCTTTGCATAAAACAGAATTACTCTGTTGGTCCTTTCTTTCTGAGGTCAAGGAAAAGTCTCCCATCAACTTCACTGAGCAGTGAACCAGACCTGCTAAATTTCAATTGTCAGGGCAATTTCATCCCCTCTTTCATGGTCTCAAAGAGCAAAGGCATTTTGGAAGGTGTGTGCTTGCAGCAGTCTACCTGAGCTCTAGGAGGTGCTCCCTCTCAAAAGCCAAGAGCTTCAGATGGGGGCCTGCACCCAGCAGTAACAGCCAGCAAGCAAAGGGAAATAACAGCTGGAGCTCAATGCAAAAAGTCAGTCTGACAGCTTTGCTACATCCTCCCAAAGAGCTCAGATCGAAACTGTTGTCAGCTGAAATCTTATTTACAACCCCTGGTGTTCTTTCTGCAAGGACAGAATAATTTTTAAAGCACGATTGGCTACAGCTTTCTCCATCTCCTGAGGTAGCCACTAGTAAGAGCTCTGCAATCTCAGGATGTTGTAAATTTCTATCCAGTTCCCTCACTCACGAATTTCAGCCCAAACTTGAGGAAGTTCAGCCAATACACCGTCTTAGATCTTCCCCATACACTTTCTTGCACAGGAAGCCGCAAACCTTGCCAAGCCCCAGGCAGTCACCCTTCCTTGACATGGCTGCACTGCTTAGCAATAAGGGGCAAGATGACTTGGACAACAGAAACATTCACAAAAAAAGATAGCATTGCAGAAGTTTTCAGAACTTGGTCTTCTGAGTAGGAAAGGTTTGGGGAGCTAGGGTTTCTGAAGAAAGTGGTAAAAAGGAAATAATTAAAACAGGATGATGAGTAGAGGCTTACTTTGATATACCCAATCATAAATTTTAGTGGAGAAGCAGAGTCTGGTGGTCCTTGTGATATTGCACATCAATAAACCAGGACTGCTCTGTGATATTCTGTACAAACCAGACCTTATTTGTCTTTCCTTGCCCTAACCATCCATTTTTCAACTCAAAGAGAGACTGCAGATTTGATAAGCAGGAAAATTATAAGAAAAAGCTAGATCAGGAAGAAACATATATGCTGCCTGGTGGAATCATGGTAAGAGTAGATGAGGACATTTGGAGCCAGTGGCCATGCCACTGCACTGGTGGCAGCTTTGAAGAGATCAGATCAATGTAGTAGATTTCTTGTACACAGTGAGGACCAACAGCAGAAAATGCATGGATGCACAGAAACCCATTTTCCATCAGTGTTTTTTTGTGCAACCCCCTCTAAGCCCTCACATAGTTTGAGCTGCACATTCTCCTCACATACCACACTGCCCCAAAAGATTAGCAGTGCTTATCTTGTGTGTGCCTGGGGAGCATGCGCCAGCGCGCCTGGGCAGGGAGCTCTTGGCCAGCCCCAGTAATTTTTCTGAGTCCTCCTTAAAAGCAATTAGCAGCTTCCCCCCTTAAATTCAGAGGGCAAATTCAATCACAGAATAACTTTCCTGCAGCCGGTACAATTAGCAGGAATGCGTTTGACCCCAGCTTCACCTTTTCTGAAATGCAGTTCCTGGTACAAAGTGTTGCAGGGCTCTTGAGAGTGACATGTTATGAGTAACTGGATGTCAGGATCATTGTGTGAAAATAAACAAATCCCCAAATAACTGGAAAGTCCTGAACCAGAAATAAGCATAATGAAGGTAGAAATAATTCCTATCTTCACATGTTACTTCTCCTTTCTCATAATACAAAGCTTGTATAGTGTACCACAGCCCTCACCGCAAATGTGTTCCGTTACCTATCGTGTCTTACAAAGCACAGCCAAAAGTTGGGGTTTGATGGCTGCTCCTATGTGGAAATGTAAATATCTGCTTTTAGACAATGTCTGAAACATTTCTGGGTGCCATGAGGAAAGTGAAAACCTTTTGTTTCATACATATTTTTCTTATGCATCTTGATATTTTAATTTATTTTTCTAAGGAAACAACAACAACAACAACAATCTACCTAGGCTTGCACTGCTCCTCTATTAATATGTAGGAAAGAACCATCTACCTAAGAGCTAGGAGGCTGGGATTCCTAAGTCAGGAGGAAAGACCTGGACACCCAACAGACAAGCAGTGCTGGCATGTGGCACCCAGTCTCATCTGTGGAGTACTCTGGGAACAATATTCTTACTTCTTGAGAAACACTACACAAGCCACCCCGCCCCTTCCATGATGCATGTACAATGACCTCTCTTCTCTGTGTCATACATGGTCTAATATTTTTCCTTGAGCACTATTTGCACAGTAATCCTTTTCCTCCTATGACACAAACACAAAATTCCCTTTCCTCCACTGTCACTTGTAAGAACAATCCCTTACTTCTAGTGGCATGCAGGCAGAAACCCATTATCTTTGTGCCAAACACAAAATGATCATCTCTAGCTTGCCTCCAATGTTTGGCAATGCAGCCCTTATGTTAATTCTATTAAGAACACACCATGGTTCTTTTATTCCCAATTTATCCAAACACAACCTTCATCTGACAAGTGAGCAGTATGAAATACAATAACGGAAAATGCAAGGTATCCAGCCCAAATTTTTTAATCTGTTTTAAAAAACTTCAACTTTTTCAAATGTTTAAAGAGAGAGACAAAAACAGGTATATGGATATTCTAGAATCTTTGCCATTACTTTTTTTTTCCTTTTGCTCCCCTCTTTTTCAATAACATGATGAAAAATTGTCATGGGGAGGGGAACAGGAGGAAGATAAAAATTTGGATGTGACTCAGAACTTGAACCCAAATGTAGCCTTTTAAATTGCTTTGGCTTGGGTACTTTACATGTGAAGGAATTTTTTTTTTTTTTTAAGTTAAAAATGTTTTGGCTTAACACACACACTCCCAGACCTGTTACCACAGCAAATCAGAGTGAGAAGGTAAGAGAGCAGTGACCGGGACTGCCAGTTTCATCAACTGAACAAGTAATTCAGCCTGCTTTACTCTGAGCCCTATCCATACTCAAACAGATACCTGTTTAACCAGGGCTTAACAGGAAAGCTCTCTCTGCAGCTCATCCCCTGGGAAGCTGCAGCAAGACAGGAATCTGGTGGTGGTTGGGAATCAGCCCCCTAATTTGATATCCCCTGTACATGACAGCATTGCATTTAGTGATAATTTGGGCTTAAAGTGATCCTGTTTATTTCTTTGGGATGCCTACTTCCACCCTGCTGCACAGCATGCTTTCAAAACAGGGCTCAATTAAATAAATGCTAAGTGTGACCTTTTGGAGAAACCCCAGTTTAGATCCAGTGATTCTAAATGAGTTTTGCCTGCTCTTGGAGTGACATATGTGTGCCAGCATTGGTCTGGCACTGCATCTTCGGTTACTGCACACAACTTCCTAGTAACAGGACTGACCAATACCTCAAGATGCTCCTGTGTTTGTGACTTGCTTTGAGATCCCGTGTGGCTGCTGCATTTGAGGCGTGAGGTTTCCTGTGTTTGCTCCCATGACAGTTGCGGTCGGTGCCTTTAGCTCCTGACTGGTCCAGCCATAAGGGCTGCTGAATGAAATTCAGGGTGGAAAACCACCACTGCATTTCCTGAACAAATATAGTAATTATGGTAATTGTATCACTTCAGCACATTTCTTGCCTGTGTTTATGAACAAATGGTGTGAGCCAACGAGAACAGCAGCTTCTTCCCTTCAAGTTAGGTTGTGATTTGGAATAGCAGGGTAGATAGGATAAGACTTTTTGTTTGCTATGTTTTCTTCTGCATCTTTTCAGTGGTGCATTACACATTCACCACAATTCTTCACTTCCACTGTCACTTTTATGGCACTGTTTTCCTTTTTCTCCTCTTTAGTCATGGGCATGCTAATCTTTTGTGTCACAAGCAGCACAACCTCTCCTTTATATGGGCTTCCTCCTGCCTGTGCACAGTCCTGAATTATACAGTTAAAAGAAAAAAACATTTCACCTACACAACATAAAACAATGTAATTTTTGCCATTGCTATTTTTATTTCCATTACCACTAAATCCAGTTGGATTGAATAATTAAGCAGCTATTTGTGTCATGGGTTTCAATGCTGAACGTAACCCATTAACCCTGCAGGAGCAAGGTCCTTGAATTCTGAATAATTCTGTGACTAAGCTGTGATGAATCAGGACTGAGATAAGAGCCATGCACCTTTAAAAAAATCTGGAGCATGTTCTTGGCATTCGAGGTTTTTTCTGTGTTGTAAGCAGTTTCTGCTCTTCCTTTTTTTTTGTCTTCCCTCATTCCACTGACTGTCATGGGAAATGCAGAAAACCTCTACTTAGAAAAAGTGTTTGTTGTATTTCATTCTATTATTTCCTTTTTTCCCTCTGAAATATTTGTATGTAAAGAGCACCTTTCCATTCTTTGAGGCTCATCTGTTTGTATTGCTTATTCTGTGCTTGAAATTGTCATAAATCTCACTCTGGTCTCATTTTTCCCCTCATATAGACCCTTATTAGGTGTAACTAGTCTTGGACACGCTGATACAGCATAGTTGGGTGAGCACAATCAGTAGCAATATTCCGAGCACTAGTATGAGTGTGCTGGCCTATCCTTACCTAGCAAGCTGTGGGGCTAAACTGGTCTGTAAACTAAAGGTGGACAGTTCTCTCCTAATACATCAGCTCCTGCTGGAAGCAAGGGAATGAATGTTTTCTACATAACACAGTCCATTTTAAGATCTCTTCCATAACACTTACTTGGGAGGCAGAATGACAGCTCCACCCATAGATGCACAGCTCTGCAAAATAATTTTTAAAAGTACCTCTGGGTGTACACTACACCTTCCCATATAGGGAATAGTATCATAGCATATTTGGAAGAGATCCACAAGGATCATCAAAGTCCATTTCCTGGCCTTGGACAGGATCATCCCCACAAGTCACACCATGTGCCTGAGAGCATTGTCCAAACACTGCTTGAACTCTGCCAGGCTGGTGCTGTGACCACTGCCCTGGGGAGCTGTTCCAGTGCCCGACCACCCTCTGGGGGAAGAACCATTTCCTGATATCCTAAACCTCCCCTGACACAGCTTCAGGCCGTTTCCTCGGCTCCTGTCACTGTCACCACAGAGCAGAGATCAGGGCCTGCCCCTCCTCTTCCCCTCACGAGGAAGTTGTGACTGCAATGGGGTCTCCCCTCAGTGTCCACCAGGCTGAACAGACCAAGTGCCCTCAGCTGCTCCTCATTTGGCTTCCCCTCAAGGCCCTTCACCATCCTCGCTGCCCTCCTTCGGACTCTCTCTAACAGCTCAATGTCTTTTTCTACGCTGTGGCAGCCCGGGATGCCCCCAGCACTGGAGGTGAGGCCGCCGCAGAGCAGAGGGGACAATCCCCTCCCTTGCCCGGCTGGCCATGCTGTGTCTGATGCCCCCAGGACAGGGTTGGCCCTCCTGGCTGCCAGGGCACTGCTGGCTCATATCCAGCTTGCCATCAACCAGGACCCCCAGGTTTCTTTCCTCAGGGCTTCTCTTCAGCCTCTCATTCCCCATTCTGTCTGTACATCCAGGGCTGCCCTGTCTCAGCTACAAAATCCAGCACTTGCCTTTAATCTGGTCTGCTGCATAAAAGCAGTCATATGACTATTCTGCCCCCTAAGTTTTGTGTCAGCCCCAACCACTTCTAACTGGACTGTCCCTGTCTGAGAGATGACCAGCTCTGATTTAAAGACTCTGACTGATGGAGAACTTTCCCACATTTGTGATCAATTACAAAGTTGAGGTAATTGACTGCTTGCTGTTCTCATGGCTCCAAAACACTTATCAGCCACGTGTATTGGCATAAACCTCGTGTAGTCAGCAATGGGAAAAGGGCTTCTCACCTGAGTGAGGGTGGTGAGAGCAAGCCCTGCCCTGAGCCTGTTGATTCAGGAAATGCAGACTGTCAGGTTTTGAGGAAGGACTCAGCCTGGGATCACTGCTGGTCAGGATTGACACCACCACTTCATTCAGTGCTCTGCAGTGTTGGAAACTTTTGTTCTTCCTCATTCAGCTCCCCTTTCACTGTTTGAGACCACAAACTACTTTGCAGATTTAAAACTGCTTCCCTACTCTGGTTGGGGAGAAGATGAAAAGAAATAAATAAAAAAGAAGAATGCATTTGGTGTAACATCCACTTCTTTCAATGTCACAAGACAGACTACCAGACAAAGGGCTAAATCCTGAACTGTGGGGAAGCAGAACTTCGAGTATGTAGATATTCTTTCCGGACTCTAAGAAAACATGTACAACCTGAGAATAGTAGGTATAGCATTAAAAGAATGTTATGAGAAAATTCATGAGTATATTCAGATATCTCAAAATATATCCTCAGTCCAAATGCCAGATTGGACAAACAAAACTACATATAATCAATTAACATTAGTAATGCTGTGGAAGCTGGGAGTAATCACCATCATTTAATGACTGGTTGTGAGACATATTCCAGAATATAGTACATTAGTAGTGAGCTTTGTTTTTATCACAAGAACATAACTGCTAGGGACAAAATACCAAAGAGGGGCAAAGCACAAAAACGAAACCACTGCTTTTCAGGTCATGAAGAATCTTAAGTTTTCTTATAGCAAATTAGCACTTTGCAGAAAAGCATAGAACCAGAGCCTGATGATGGATGCAGGATTGAGGGCTGACTAAGGAAATGTATGAGCATTTGCAGGGGAGGGACCTTTGTTTCTTGAAGAAAATTTGGCCTTATAGTAATACAGGGATTAGTTGCCTATGATACCTAATATAAAATAGATGAGCACGCTAGTGAAATCTGATAGTGAAGTTTAGACATCTTTGCAATATCCAGAAGTATCCTTTCCCCTTTGTCTTCTTCTCTCTTCTTCGTTATCTCATTTTCCCTCCTCGAGGAAGAAACAATAATTTAATTCTGATTAATATACAGAAAGTCTCCTACAATTGAGATGGTTAACTTAAAATGAAATACTTTATGAGCCACTGCTTTGGCTTAACTGAATGGCTTCTCTGCAGCTTTAGCTTTGCTTTATGGCTCTCTAAGAACATAAGGCCTCACCATTTAAGCAGGACCTGTAGTCAGTGCTGGAGATTGAAGGGGCCTCCTGAGGTAAGACAGTGACCTGTGAAAGACCGATCGTCTTGGGAAAACTGCACCAGTGAGAAACCTAGAAGAAAACATAACCACAGCAGAAACCAGCCTGCACATCTGTGAGCTGCCTCCATCTCCTCATAAACAAGAGCTGTAACCTCATTGCCAAAGACTGAAAGAGCCCTAAGAGAGATCTGTTGTTTTACTTGTGCAGGAAACCTCATTCCCACTTTCTCCACAGAAACAGCAGGAGTGGAAAAGTTCTGATGCTAACAAGCTCTGTCCCCGGCATCCCAGCCCACCCACTTGCTAGGGAGGCTTTCAGTGGACTTCAGCCACCCATGATAGCTGAATAACTGAATCAAAACCCTACAGAAATAAACTGCTGGTGTGCCCAGCCCAGGGTGCTAATGGTCAATGGCTGAGATGACCAAACTTCATGTGCCTCTACATGGCTTGCAGGTTGGGTCACTCTCAGTGGCCTGTGTGCTTGGGGTGAGCCCCTGCTGTCTTTTGCCATGCTAGGAGCAGGCTCGTTCCCTGAAGCTGTGGAGCACGTGCTGCTGGCCGAGAAGGACCTTGCCTCAGCCTTCAGCCATGAAGACAGGGGCCATCTCTGCTGCTGCCATTGCCATCATGCCCAAGGATGTGGTGCCAGGGCATGTTTCACTAAGCAGGGATGTTGCTGATGCTACTCAGGATGGACGGGCAATAAGCTGTGCCTTCCCACACAGAAATGCCACATATTTCTGAAGGGCTGGAGACTGCTAATGAGATCCCTGGTGTTGAACACGACCTGCCACAGTGACAGGTTCTTATCTAGCCAGTGGATGTGTGTTTCTCAAGGAGAAAGTTACAGTCAGGGGAGGCACTGTGTGGGCTCAGTGTGTACAGGAACCAGCAAACAGAAGAAGGCTGTGGCATTGGAGAGGAACATGGCACAGTTGCATGAGTCACTCTAGTATCAGAGTATTACAGAATAAATTGCACTACCCCCACCTTAAGGACTGCAGATAATGCACAGCAATGAAGTTTTATCTGCGCTCAAGTACATGTTTTTTATGCAGCTAAAGCTATGTCGCAGATGTTCTTCACTAGAATAGATTTTGCCTTTGCTAATCCTGTATTAATCTGCCGGTAGAGCTACAGCTGCGTGATTACCACTGGGCTCCTTGCAGAGAGGAGCCCCTGGTCACCGAGGGCACGGTTCCTGCGCCTCTCCCTCGGCAGAGCTGCAGCTGGGGTTCAGGTTTGTTGTGCCGGGGAGCACCCCGTTCCTGTTCCCAGTGCGGTGCTCTGCCAGGAGAGGGAGCTAGGACTCTGAGATTCAGGGGCCTTTGATGTTTTCTGTTCACAAACCATGAAGGTGTTACGGCTGGCCAACACTAACGTAGGCTTTGCTCTGTGGCTGGCTGCATGATCAGGGGCTCATGATTTTCTGTGGAGGCCACCTGCTGCAGAGGGGTTTGGTTCCTGCCAGAACTCAGAGGACTCTGGAGCTCTGAGGCTCTTTTGAGGCTCTTTTGAGGCTCTCAGTCCCTTCTCCTGACTGCTTCACCAGGGGAACTCCAATGGGAGTTTGGACTGGGTGAAAACAGTGAAGTGAAGCTACAGACTCTGGAATCGTGCAGTAGGTTCAAAGCCACTGCTGGAGTGGAGAAGGCAACCAATGGGTGCATAGCAAGGCAAGCAACAGCTGGGAGGAGGGAAAATTTTTGGTTAAGGCTACCATGTGGCAAACAGATGTTGGACAATATTTCTTTTAACCTAGAAACACATCAGCCTTCTTTCCCCTGCAGTATATGTGTTTCATTTTGAATAAGTAACTGGCAGCTGGAGAAAGTTATTAGAAAATGCTCTGTCTATATTCCAGCACTTGCAACAGCAGCAAAATTTCTTACTTCCTATTCTGCCCAAGCTTTCTGTCTCCTTTCTTAGCTATTGTTGGCCTCAAGTCAAGTTTTGCTTAAGTTATGTATCAGAAAGGGAATAAGTGGAGCTCCAATCTTGTTTAAAGAGTAGAAAAGGGAGTTTAAACAAAGCTGGCAGAGATACTGACACAACTATTATCTAGGTTCTGGATGTGGTTGGGCCTGCTGGTAAGAAAACAGGAAATAAGTGAGAAAACAACTCTTAAAAATGTGAAAACCAGCCAATTCTACAGGGCTCCACTCTGTGTTCAAAAGTCTGTAAGTACTGATAAAAGAGCACACGTGATGTGGAAGTGCTGTGTCATTATCACCGGCCCTTTCAGTCTTACTATCATTTCAGTTTTCTCCGAGTGATGAAGTCTGGCAAGGGAAGGAGAATAACCCTATTTCTTCTTTGACTAATGAATTGTGGTCACTGACCAATCTGCCCTCTTTGCCCTCAAGGCACTGGATAGTGAGTTACGCTTCCCTCATGTTTCCTACTTGATTTGAAAGTAAGAACAGAGTAATTTGTTTGTGACAATTTTGGAGGTTAGAAGAAGAGCTTCTCAGACACAGCTGGGCTCTGTTAGCCAGGAAGAGGACAAGCTAGAGAAAATATTGTTGAATAAAGCACAGTGTGAGCAGACACTGGAAATAGTAAATAGTAAGGGAGGCTCCTTCCTAAGAAATGCATTTTATTGGCTCTGTATGAGTCAGAAAAATCCTGTGATCTGTTGCCCTCATTGCACATTACCCTGTGGTCCAAGGGGTCGGTTTTGGCTGCTGGTGGCTGGGAAGCACCAGCAGGCACAGCAGAGCACTGGGAAAGAAGCTGCTCCCAGAAGTGTGGCCAGTGGCCATCAGGGTGCAGGAGGTGTCGGTAGCCAGGCCCCCAAGTTTATGGCTTTTATCATTTCTACCTTCACAAAGGGCTCTGACTGATAAGGATGAATGGTGTGGAGTTGTGCATGCAAGAGCTGTGGATACTTCCTATCTCTGTACCAGCCAACAAGTTATTATAAAAATAAATACTTCAGTGGCAGCAGCAGCAGCATCCCCAAGGGCCTATTTACTTCCACTGGCATGAACTAATTCCTGCAGAGGAGCTCAAGCCAAATCCTGCAGAGACCAGCGGGAATCTCTCCATGCTCTTGCAAAGGCAGTTTGCACACTGGAGAAAATGTTGGTGCTTGGTCATATTTATTGCCATGTCAGTTAAAACATGTTGTCAGTTAACACCTTCCCTAACACAACATGTATTTTCTAAAGCTGAAGGAAAGGGAGCTTTTTTACCTCCTTTTATTCTTCAAGTAGTTATTTTGATTTATTTCTGAAGTTGCACAACACACTAAATGCTGGTTCATGAAGTGGCCAGGGATCAATTATTACCTTTTCATGTGCAAACTGATCTTAAGGAATCTATCAATCTCTTATAGTCCTATCTGCAGAAGATATGTTCAATTTCAGAAAACCGAAAACATACAAGGGAAGCTTAAGGCAGGGTGACATTTTCTTTCCTTGGCTTGCTCTCTAGATGTTTGATGGGTGAGTTTATTATCCATAGGAACAATGAACAAACCAATACACCCTTTTCAAGGTTAACAGGTGCCTTAATGTAACTTGCTCATTTAATTTGGATCTATATACCTCATGAGAAGGGCAGAAGATTTTCACTTTCAAGGCCTTATTTAGCCATAAAATGTGTATCCCGTTAGCTAAGAATAGATGTATGAATTTAATTTTATTTGGTGACAGGAGAAATAGCGATGTATGTATCACCCTCTCATAACTGCTATTAAAAGGTGCATATGTCATGAAGAAACAGTGTATTCCATGTCACAACATCTTTCATGAAATAAAATTCAGGGCATTTGTAGCATAAGTATATGAAAAGTATCAGTTCACTTTTATTTTAAGAGTGTGGGGAAAATACAAGCCCCTTTTGTGGCTGGAGCTGGTCACCTGAAAAATAAGGATGGATTTTGCTGGCTCCAACAAAGTCAGTGGGAGATTTTCTATGGCCTCAATGGGACCAAAAATTCTCCTAGATTTCATACTATTATAGATATTGTATAATTTAGCCACCAAGGTCATTAAAATGCTATAATCCCTCGTGTGATACATGACGGGGTATTACAAAGGTATTGCTTTCTAAACTGGTGTAATTATAGTACTAATTCCCAAAGAAGTATTGCAAATGCATTTCCAGTTCCAGTTTCTCAATTTTTTGTCAGTGTTCATTACAGTAGTGATGTGCTTGTGTCTAAATCTTGTTGATGTCCTTCCAGAGGACACTAAAAACCCTTAAGTAAGTAAAGAAAAATTTAGTTGGTGATTCTGACCGGCTACTGAATTGCTGCCTTTTGAGCCCTGTCCCTCAGCTCATATTCTATAATGTTTGCTCTTATACTACACAGACTACTCACTCTTTGTTTATATTCATTCATTTACAGTTTGTCTAACTTAAAGAGAATTAGGAAAAAAAAAAAGAGAAAAATTTAAAAAGTCCTCCCCACACCAAACATGGGTGGTTTGGGAATAACAAACCTGAGACAGCTGTCAACACTGAGCTGTATTTTCAGTCCCTGGGAAGTTTGCAGCTGGGGCAAAGCTGCCCTGTGGGGCAGTGGGGGGCTGCTTTTGGTCAGGCTCTGGTGACTGCATGGGGCTCGGGCACCAAATCTCAGAGCAAAGGGCCTACCCCTCCTGGCAGAGAACAGGAAGCTTCTCAAGGTACCAAAGAAACATTGAGTTGTAAGCCCTCCTTTTGTGGTTTTAAGAAAGGAATGGACATACATGTCCCTGAATTATGGCAAAAAAAGATTCAAATTGAGATAAACACGAGTCTTGCAAGGGGTGAGAAAAGGGCCTTACTGTTTCCTGATGGCGATCCTCTCAACAGTGATGAAAATCAGCTAGAGGTAAATAAAATGAAATGTTGTCTTTATGACAATTGAGAAACTTGCTCTTAGGGCCTGCTTATTTTTAACCTTGCAGTTGCACTGTATTCCTCAACAGCTAGGGATGAGGCACAGGGGTGTTGGAGGCTCTGGTGTTTTGTTTTTCCCAGGGCTTGAAATTAGCCTCATGTGCTCTGTACATGGGTGATACACAAATTTCCATCTGCTCTGAAGATGTCTGGATGTGCATTTCTTTTGCTTCATAAAGCCACCTCCTTTCCACTGCTTAACTAAGCTCTCAGATGTTATTTGAACAAAGAAGTGCTGTTCCTTATGAAGAAAACCAGGAATAAGCCCAGGGTATTTATTCTTTTCCTTTGAGTGTGTCAGTCCTTTGACTAATGCTGACAGGATTTCTGTTCCTGATGAGTTGCTAGCTTCTTCACAGGTGCTACCAAGTAAATACATCAGTTTGGAAGATTATTTCTTACAACTGCCTGGCAAATTGCAGTGACACTGTCAACTCATTCCTCATATGCTCTTATCAGACAGATACTAAAGACTAAATGAACAACACCTTCTTTGATCAGACACAAGATTAAACATCAAATGAACAATACTTACTTGGCCTGGATTTGAAATGGTCACTGGGTTCACTGTGATTTTACATGTCCTCATTGGCCCCTGGACGTATCCAGTCACCAACAGAAAACATTCCTACAGGGAGCTTGGTGTCTTCTAAGCTAGAAGGAAACCTGCAAATAATAACATTTTGATTAAATACACCCTCTAAAAGCTGGTGGTGTCTCAAACAGATTGCCAGTTTGGACTGTCAGAAACCATGCAACTCAGTGTTTCTTCAGAATGAAAAGCATACTACATTTACATCTCATGATTTCATACACACTTTTCTAGTATATAAAGCCAGGAATTCATATTTTTTCTTTAACAAGAATTTTGATGATGTTTAGTAAAGTGTAAAGTACACAAACAGTGTACTAAATCCATGTTTACAGCTTTGGTGAAAATTAAAGAGACGTAGAGATGAGTGGATGTAACATTGAGGTGGGATTCACAATGCTCCCACCTGGCTGGGAAAGACCCAATTATTCCACAGTTTTAGGATTTAATTGTGTGGGGTTTTTTTGCTGTTTGACTTGGGGTCTTTTGGCTGGCAGTGCCAAGAAGCCACCACATTCTAGGCCAGGATCTCCAGTATTTACCCAGCAGGAGTTGCAGCCCTTGGTGAATGTGACAGTCTGTACCACAGCACAGGAGACACAACACGGCTTTAGCAGCTGTGTTGGCCACGGAGGTGAGCAGTACATAAATCAAGCCCTTTAACCAAGACTTCATGGAACAGAGGGCTGCAGTATATTTTACTGATATAAAAGGGCTCAAATCTCCAAACTGGTGGCATTGGTTGCTATAATAGCAATTATATTAAAATTAGTGCCTGATATATTAAATAGTTTTTTTCATGATAAATAGCTTGATCAGTTCTATGAGAAGGACAGAAAACTTGATAGGACATAAAATCTACTGGGATAGCAGGAACTCTCTGTGATTACTCACATATCTACATGGGAAACGGGAAAGCAAGAAAATCTAGTGCTTCAAGCGTATTCTAAACAGATCGTTGTGCAGAAAAATTCTCTCAACACAGAAATCAAAAGGTGTATAACAGGGAGAGGCAGTGCCTGCTCTGCAGTGACAGCTTCATATTTATTTATTCTAGAAAGAATAAGAAGGAGATACTAAAGTAAAGACAGGATAATTTTATTCCCAGATCAAATAAAGGAACACAGAGTGTGTTCTCAACAAAGTGATTACTTTAGGGGGAACTAATACAATGAATGTTATTAAATTAAACAACTTTTTTTATAGGGCATCTCACATTAAGGATTTTAGTGTAAGTAATATTTCTGTCAGGCAAAGTGATGCAAGACAAAATAGCTTTTATAGAGGTATTCTTTAATAAAGATATTCCTGTAAAAATTGTATTCTATCTAGTATACTTCCTCTGTAGCAAATTATCACTTTGCTTAACAGCTCTGAGAAACACGGATGTCAGGAGCAAAGATGACTATTCTCCTTTTACTAGCTGCCTGAAATCTTTGATTTTAAATTAGCTTTTAGGTGCTAGTATACATAAAGCTGAGGTAAATGTCTGCTCAGCACAGATAGCTGGGAGAAATCCTCAGCTCCATAGGAGCTGTCTTCAGTGCAAATCTCAATGACTTGCCTGTCTGCCCTACCATCGTGTGGGAAGCCTTGGGAGCGAACCCTCGCAGTGCTGAGCACGAGGTGCAGCTCAGTTGAATTTTTTACAGAAACCACGCTTTCTCAGTATGTTTACACACATTAGCTGTGGCAATCAGAGCTAAGAAATTTGGACCTATTGCATCTTTTCTTATCCTGAAATGGACACCAGTATATCACCACACTTGAAGACCTAGAGTTATGTTTTATTATCCTATAATCTGAGAGGTCTCAAGGGGTAATTATGTATAAAATGACTAAAACATCTTGCCTCAGGTGCAGAGTTCTGGAAAGCCATGTCTTCTCTAAGGGTCGTGAAAGTGAGATGAAAAAGCCTGACTGCATCATCATGTATTGTTCCCTCCAGTGCCTTTGCTAGTAATTTATCAGATCTGTATTTATCTTAGCATTTATATATGGCTCCCATTGCACCACTTTGCAATATTCAATTCCTTTATTCTCACAAGGGCCCTATCTGGTATATTCTGCATCACATCTCATGCAGTCTTGAGGAGAAGGATCATAGCAACGGAAAATGACAGGACTGTAGTCCCTTTAATTTATTTGCTACCTCAATCTCTAAATTGTGGTTTGATACTTACTTGATAGGGGTTCCGTCTCACATGTGGGAAATATGAAATGAGTAGGAGGAAACTGAGTTTGTTTAGAAATATGAAGGGCTCAGAGTTGTCCTCTTTTTTCTGCTACTTTCTTCCAAAATATTGAGGACTTTTCAGGAACTAGAAAATTTACACATCATGTCACTGCAATTATTTGGTCATGGTCTATAGCCTTTATTATTCAGGAGGTTTGACTGCAAAATGAACATATGCTTTTTGTGCTGAGGTATAATTTTCTTTTCTTAAGGCACTTGCTGAGGTAAGACCTGCATGTTTTAACCCATTTTTTTGTTTTATTTCTTTTACTTTTTTAATAAGCACCTAAAAAGCCCCCCAAAAATTCCACACAAAACAAAGAAGCAAAAAATCATAAATAAATAATCCACCCCCAAACCTTTTGTTTCTTCTTGTATTGGGAAGGATTTCTAAATATTTTAATTCTTGCTCTGACCAAGCATTATTAACCCCAAGTGCTGAAATGCCATCTTCAGTGGTCATATGTGAAGATAGTGGAGATCTCTTCTCCAACCCAACTCTTCTCTGGGACAAGAGCTTTTAAATCTCTGTTGTTCCTGAAGTATGGGATAATCCCAGAGAAAGGCTGTTTGGGTTGGGTAGAGAACCAAGAGCAAATTGTTGAGCAAGGCAGTGTCTGCCTATTTTTATAATTCTTCCAAGGAGGGAGGCATAGCACATGCTGTTAGCTATTTATGCTCTTCCTGACTTCAAAGACTCAGGGATGGACACAGCCAAGGGACACATGGAAAAACACGGACTCCAGAATTCTACTGCTCCAGGAGAGCTTAAGGGGTAAAAGCACTATCCAAGAACAATGAAGGATATATTTTGTATGGAAAATATATTTCTGGTGGGCCTAGACTCAGTTATTAACCTTAGAATTCTCCAGGTTTTAGTACCAAAGCACACTACCTTCAGTCACAGCACTTTCAGGTAATGTCAGATCCTGCCGTCAGAAACCACCTGTGCTGACTTGAGGGGTTTATTGGTCACTTGCACAAGTTATCAGCTGAAGTACAGTGGAATAATAAAACGGATTATAAGAAAGTCTGCTAGAATTCTTTCAAAAAAGTTAGAAAGTTACCTACAAATACGGAAAAAGAGGTGCAAGCTCTGGCACTTTCATGTCTAACCCTCAAACAGCCATTCTGTCCCTATTGATTTGATAGCAATACAAGTTTTGAATAATACATTGAAAAGACTGTGATCTTGAGGACTTGTTACAGACTTTTTCTCAACAGTCCTAATCCAGACTGGAGGCTGGAGGCTTTGGCTACAGGCTAATTGTTGATTCTTGTTTACCCTCTGGGCACTTTTCACAGTTCTGGCAGAAAAAAACAGCCTTGAAGAATTTGTAATATATGGAATACATTTGCATCGTAGCAAATGAGAAATGAGTCCCAAAGTCTTAATGCTAACGTTGGTATGAATGTAAATTTAATAGACCTGCAGTTTTTCCTTAACAGCCCCCATACGTTCTCTTTGTGATTCACAAGAGAAAACAATCCTTCTATAAAAAATATTTTAACCTTAGAACCACGCATAGAAATATTATCATCCTATGTGAAGAAAAAGCATAAATTCAGTGTTATTTTCTGTTTATTTTTATTTTACTTTTCACATATAACAATATAAGCCTTCCCATTACTCCTGCTATTAACATATGGAAATGTTCAACTACAAAATTTGCCCCAGTGATGAGATTCACTGAGTTGTTCTAAACTACGGATGTCAGTGCCCAGACTGCCAAGAGGTATTGTTCTTTCATTTACGAATGCACATTTATGAATTTCTGGGGATACTGAACTGCCTCTGACTACATATTTTGAGATAAGGACAAATGCTGACAGACTGAAATCATCCCCTTTGCAGACTTTGTATTAAGGGGTTTGCAATACACATAAATGCTTTTAGGATAAATAAATGCACGAAAAAGTATATTAAAAAAATCTCTAATAATACATGCCAATTTCACATCTTGTTTGAACTCAAATTTAATCATGGCAAGTGAAACTGTATAAAACACTTCTCACCAGCTTTGTAGTTTCAGACAGATTATTTAATTTACTTTCCTGGAATTTTCTCACTGACAAACCTGAAGGAGTACAACTAAAAATCATAGACTACCAAATAGCCAGTGAAAATTTCTTCATGCAAGGTAAAGAATGGACATAAATACTTTATTAGTGGGCTAAAGGGCAGGTATTCTTCAGTCTCATTTTTAAAGTTCATTCCTCAATCAAGGCAAATAATCATGAAAATAAATTTAAAAATATATTTAGGGTTTGCTAAGTTCCTGTATTTAAAACATGTGAGTAGTTTATCTTTCTCAGTACTTCAAGATGCTTGAAAACTGAGCTATAAAGGAAGCTAGACACCCAATTTGCAATGGAAATATATAAGATGATGAATTTGATTTAATGGGCTCCAGTAAATCATAACATTAATGCTATTGCATGATACTTCACCTTAGCACCAGATTAAAAAAAATCTATCTCAAGTTGAAAAACATATGCTCTGAACTCTCTAAGTCTGAGAAAAGAGCCCATTATTATGAGATCTGTAAGCATATTAAGCACATCTGACTTTTGGTTTCAGTACAGATATGAAACATGGATGAAATATCCTTAAAATTTTACTCTTTAAAATTTAATATAGGAATTTGCAGGACTAACGGACCTCTATAGGTTAACATCTTTGTCAGTTTTAAAAAGAATTGAAGAGAACGTCTGTTTTGTGGGATGAAGAAACATAGCCAACTTCACAAAGTTTTTTATCAAAACATCAATCCAGCACAAAACACAAATATCACACAGAGAAATAATTAAAAAATATATGAGATGTGAATCTTGGATTATAAGCAATTTAAAAAATTTGCAAAGTTGTAGTAATTTTATTAGATGCAACTATTTTGTCTGAATTTTCTACCTGGCACTCCTTTGCCTCCTTTGAAACCACATATCATAAAACAAAAAAAAAGTGATAAAACCAGACTTAATTTGTTTAAAGCCCAGTGGAGATTCTTCAGAAAGTTCTTTCTTCTGTTTTTTGTTTTTTTTTTTTTTTTCTGAGCATGACTAGAAGTTAACTATCTAAAACTGTGAGCGCAGTAGAAGCTTCTGCCATGTGGAATGGAAAGGAAAAAGTATTTTGGCAACTGCCTAACTTTAGGCCAGAGCATCTCTGTTACTTAACATTCGGTCAGGATATTTTCCTAAAGTTCCTCACCATGAAAAAGAAACCACCTTCTTGGGAACTTCCAAGTGTGAGCAGTAAAGGAGTTTCATAAAATTTTCTGATGGCCTTTTGAAGGGTAAGGAAACTGTAGTGTTCACTTATTTCTGGCCCTTCCTTCAAAACTGCAGAAGGCATTTGTTCAAGCAAGCGATGCAAAAATTATTTAAACATAACTCTAAAAAGGGCGAATAATTTGTCAACCTGAGAATCTAGCAAAGAAAGAGATATTAAAATTTATACATAACTTTAACAAGCCATAGGAAGGTCACAGAAGTGCAGGCACAATTACATAATATTCATGGCTAGGAGAGAGGTAATCCAGAAACTCTCAGTTGTACTAAATCTACAGAATCAAAGGAGAGAACAAAGTAAAAAGCAAAGCCGCCAGACCCAGACTGGAGTGAAACAGAAAATTTCATCATTCCTAAGCTTGCGTTCAGGAGGGCCAGACACGTGTCCTGGTGCTCTGAGCTCCTTTGGGGCACACACAGAGCAGGCACGGTTGGGCACAGAGAAGGGAACTCCTGCCTCTACCATCGTGGGCTCTGGCAGTGTCTGGCCTGTGGTCTCTCCCAAGAGCCACAGATCCATTCCTCCCCTTGCTGCAAACCTTAGTGAGTTATGAGCAGCTGTGCAAAGACCTACTTGTTTGCCTCTTGCTACCAGTGTCTAATTAGACACTACCTAACACACAGCAAAACAAAGAGAAACCTCGGGGAGGAGGTTTTCAGCTGCAATGAAAGAACCAAAGCCCATGAAAGGTCTCAGAACATGGGTCTCCACGTGCATTTGTCAATCATGAGGAAATGCTCGACTGACAGCCACGTTTGGGGATGAAGCAGCATCTTTTGGGTGTGTACTTCCTCCAAGGGATGCTGAATACCTGCGTCTCCTGTAGCAGGACAGAGTTCCTGAAACAGCCTCTTTCCAAACGTTTGAATGATTGGGTGTGGCAAAGACAGCATTGCCGTTTACTGGCATCTTTGGCTAAAGGAGTTAGTTAAATAGCCATTAAAGTAAAACAAGTTGAAGAATTCAGTTTCTCATTGTCAGTAGAAATAGAGGAATTTCTTCACACTGCTTCAGAAAAGGGGAATCTTTTCTGGCAGAAAGGGAATGGGAAATGGGCAGCAAGGACAGAATCACAACAGCTGAGTGTCTGTGCAATTTATGGCATGATTTTTCAGAGAGAAGTGCCCCATCTGTGCAGACTAAAGAAGCTGCCAGCAGTAGAAACAGGCAAGGTTTTTTTATATACTTGGAGGTGCTGGTGACATTTCCCACTTGAAGCTAAGGACAGAAGTGTGGGGTACAAAAGGAATGGTAGAAGTATTCCACAACCTGTTTAAACATGGTTTTGACAAAACTAGGGCTAGGGTCACCTGGGCCATCTACATTTTTACTGCAACTGGGCATTTTGTTTTAGCAGGTTCTGAGTGTCATACTGAGAATTTCCATACTTGCTTCCTTCTATGCAAATGCCAGCCTGTTTTTCAACTCTCAATACATATGAGTGGGGAATTTGCACTCTGACTTGTGTATAAGAGACATACCAGAAAGGGGATGTGTTTTATCTTTGGCAGTGCAGCAAAGCTTTTAACATGTGGTTCACTTACTTGCCTGACACCAGCCTTTAAGAGCTGCTGCGGTTATTATTTATCCTAAAAACGTGATATATTTTCTACTGTCTTGCTGGGTATGACAGAAAAGGAAATACTCAGATTTTGCCTGCAACATCTCAATAGTTCAAAGGAGGAAGTAGAAAATGATTACATGAAACAAAGGGAAAACTGAAGCAACCCCCATAATTATTTTCTCCCACCCAAACATCATTACTGGCGTTTGGAATTTCCTCCTGCCATCAGGAGAACACCTGGATTTCCCTGTCCATTGTACAATTTAACCTTCTATAATTTTCGCACACCCAGAGCAGAAATATCTTCTTCTATTCCCTTGCAATACACTATAGTAATTAGAAATTACCTGACAACACAGTAGGATGTTGGCAGTTTCCCAGGTAAATCAAAGATGAGAGTTGCTGGGAGAATTTGGGTTGGGAGGGCTATGTCCACACTGGGCTGACAGGACCCACAGAGCATCAATTGCAGGGTGAGGCAGAGAAAACAAGAGGGAAAGGTGGCTCTCAGCCAGGTCAGAGGTGGGAGCTTGGGTCCTGTTGTACTGGTGTGACAGACACTGCTCAGCTCATGTCACCATGCTGGATATGAGGTGGATGTGGGCCATAGAACTTCTTTTTCATGTACCATCAGCCTCAAACCAAGCTAATTCAGGAGGCTGGCTAAGCTTTGGACAAGTCAGAATGGTTATCATGCCAACAGATCATATTGTGCTGTTGACTTTGATTTAGGAAGATAGCGGGTTTTGTCTGAGTCACTCAAACACTGAAATATGTCCTTGACTTTAAGCCTGGGACTAAGTCCCGTTAAAACACAGTTTAGGACACAGAATAGTTACCATGAACAGACCTACTTAAGGCCAGAGTAATCTTAGTGCAACAACATTCACAGTTTTTAATAAACGCAGGTAATGAGACCCCTCAGAACAGCAGGAAATGTGCCTGGCCAGATGTGTTTGTTCAGCCAGGTTATGAGATCCAAATTTAGACAAGAGCAACCACAAACATAAACAATGTGTAGTTAGTGTTTATGGCCTGCTCATTTATATATGCCATGCTTTTCTCTGAGCATCCTGACCCCATAAAATCATAGAATTGTTTAGTTTAGATCCCAAAATATCAATTTGGGTACTGCTGGTTTTTTTTCTCCACAGGAAGCACTTAATTTTCAGGAGGTGCTGAAAGAGATCTATTAAAACTTATCTTGTGCCGGGCATCCATAAAATAGGAGATAGCAGCTATGGAAATGGTGACTCTGTTCTTGTAACTTCATTGCCCAGACCAGTTCAAACACACATCGTACGTGAGGAGTTCTGCGATCAGGACATGCATGTGCATGCCAGCACCACACATTCAGAAATCCACATTTTCCAAAATTATAAACCTGGCTTACAATGTTCTTTAAGAAACAGATGTTTGCCTTGACTATAACAGCCCATGTAGAAACTGAGATCTTGGTAAGAGAGGGAAGACTTCATAGGTATAAAGAAAGAAAAAATCAAGGCTCAGTTAAAACTATCTTGAGACCTGAAAAATGAAAGGAAGAACTGAAAAAAACAACAGTGTCTATATTGTAAATATTCTGGATTCTTTCCTGGAAGAGAAAAAGGGAGAGGAAAAAGGCTCTTCTGTAGATATATGTAAGAAGTTGAAGGTTTTGATTTGATCAATTACTGGCATGATGCCATAACTGACAAGATTCTTCAGTAAGTTAGATTATCCACCACTAAAATCCTGATATATAGGGTTATTAAGATCCAAAGTCTTGCTGAAACCAAAGGAATTTAGGATCCAATCTTTAATTCAGTTTAGATTTACAAGGTAGGACTCTCTGTAGAGCTGAGAATAAATCCTGCAGACAGGTAGTTCTGGCACTGTTACACATCTTATAAAAGCTCTGATGTCTTTCTAAGAAGTCCAGAAACCTGGGCAGTTTCTGAGTTTGTCTTTTTGAAGATACCTACTGTGGCCACAAATGCTCCTGCTTCTCAAAGCCCACTGAAAGAACAGCACCTCTTAAAAACAGTCTGGTGATAATAAAACCTCATCTTAAAGGGGCATTTTGCTATAAAGCACAGGAAGGGTTTGAACATTCACAACTTTTACTGTCTCCTTCTCCATGCCCAGTACACACAGTTCTGTGATATACCTCTTCTCACATGTACAACAAATGGTGCACTTTGTTACTTAAAACTCACTGTCTGTGCACTTACTCTCATGAAATGTTATTGTATTTGGAGCTTGACATAATGAAGAGCATAACTGACCTGTCAGTGTAGATCAGAACAAATCATATGCAGCATGGCAGGTAATTGTGATTAAACCTTGGTCCTATTTCATAATATGAACAAGCATCTCAAGACCTGACTGGGAAGGGTTCTAATAATCAGACCTCCATTTTCAAAGGTACAAAAATTTTGTCGATATAAGACAATGAAAGGGAGACAAGAATTTTGAAAATTAAAGGAATTAAGTTGATGTATATGCTGCAGGCTGTAGTTTAACCTTTGAGAAAAACAGCTATCTGCAGCATTTTTACAGAGACATATAGGAAATTTTTAAGATAACCAATACTAAAGGCATAACTTCCTTTGAGAACATCGTCCTGTACATTTAAAATCACTGTTGGAGCAAGCCGGTGTTTTCAAGCTGCTTTCTGCCAAAATGCCTGGTGTGTCCTATTATCTACAACAGTGTGTGTGCTATTCTTTCCCAAAGCAAAGCTGGTATTCAAAACTGGACACACATGAGTAAAAACTAGAATGGAGCAGGGCCTGAATATGGCCCAGGAAAGATTTTTAGTATTTTAAGATCAGAGCATTTTACTCTTTTGGAAGGTGTTTGCGGGTGGTTGTTTTTTGTGCAACATGATATTTGCAGGTATGGCTCAGAAGATACCGTCCTCACATACAGGAGAGAATGGATCCATGCCTGTGTGGCTGCACTAGATATTGATCATGTCTTCTGGGAATATGCAAGGAAAGAAAAGGAGGATTTTTCCCTTTTAAATCCGTCTTAGGAATTATGCAGTCTTCCAGTGGAGCCCCTAGCTGGCTGTATGTGCTGCTTTGTTTCCTGTAGGGAGAGGGATATAAAAAGTGCAGATAACGAAACCTAACTAGAAGGGTAGGCCTCTTAAAAGTATTCATTGTCTGGGGAAAGAGGGAGGAAGGAACTCACCTGACCTTGACCACCCAAGCTTTTAACACTCAAAAAGACTTTCAAAGCTTTCTGAGGGAGATTTACAACTGTGAAAGGACGCTGGAATTACACTGCGGCAGAAGGAATATAATTCACCTTGACTTACTCCCCTCCCCCAAAATCACCCAAGTCACTTCTGCGTTTTTAGAAATGTGAATACATAGTTTTGGAAATTGATTGACAGAATCAAAGGAATTCCTGGCTTAACACCCTCACACAGTCTCTTCCTCTAAATTTCTAGCACTTCTCTTATACTGGCTGCCTGTGCTGTGAGAGTGAGCCTCCACATCCCAGCTCTGTGTGCTCTCTGCAACAAAACAAACCCATCACCCAGGGTCTGGGGCTGCTGCAACTAACACATTGCAGCCATAACAAGCTCCTAAAAGCACTTACTGATAAAGGACAAGCCACAGTTCTCAGCCCTCTGGGCTCTTATTACCAATCGCAGTCCAATCTGGATGCCTCCTTACTAAACTATTGCAATAATATTGCTGGCTCTATCCCCTGAAAGTCCAGACAGAGTTAGGGAGCCACTCTGTTGCACACTCAAAATTCACAGTCTTTAAATTTTGCATGATATTGTTATTGTGCTAATATGTCCCAACAGCAATAATCAACAATATCTGTTTCCAGAAGCACTGAGAACGACTCCAGTTCAACCCCCTGTTCCGACCTCCAAGAGAAACTGTTTTTGTCAAAGACTTCTTGAGTAACGAGGAATATACAAACAAACCTCCTTCAATTCTCAGCATCTAAGGCTGCTATTTCAGTTTTAACTTGCACAAACACAGGATTGTTCTGGTGGCAAAAAAGCAGGTGCTTTTCTATTCTTATTGTATGTGAACAATTTCAGGGTCTTTGGGTTTTTAGTGCCTAAGGGTACAAAACAATTCAGTGCCTCAGAGAATGTATCTCTAATAGTTTCTTCCAGTCAGAGAGGCTGCAAAAACAGAAGAAAGTTTTTTGTTTTTTTTGTTTTTTGTTTTTTTTTTTTCACTTCTTTTCATGCATCAAGAAAATGATTAGAGGCTGGGGCAGCTTCTGGCAGGTGCAACTCCCAAAGGGGCCCTGTGCCGCTGATGTTGGCGGTAGGCGATGTGTCAGCACACGGAACGGCTGCACTGAGTCCCAGCCTGTCTCATGCTGCTCCTGCCCCAAGACAGCTTTGGAGTGCTGGCATCTCTGAGTCTGCTTTCAAGTTCTTTACTGAAGGTACGAATAATCATGACAAGCTAAAGGAATGTGATCTCTTCCCTTCTCTCCTTTCTCTCTGCTATGATGTATTATAATGAACATTCTGGGGCAGATCAGTAGAAAACCCCTGAATATAAGCCTCTGCACTTAAAATATCAAAATTGCAGGTAGGACTGTTTTCCCTGAGATTTGGAAAAAAATTGTACAATTTTATTTGCAGACTTTACCGCTAGGATCTTCCTGAATTATTTTATTCATTATGTTTCTTCTTTACAATCAGTATTCATTTCACAAGTCAATAACATATGGGA
Organism: Daphoenositta chrysoptera; assembly: GCA_013397915.1. Classification (NCBI taxonomy): domain Eukaryota; kingdom Metazoa; phylum Chordata; class Aves; order Passeriformes; genus Daphoenositta; species Daphoenositta chrysoptera. The sequence continues at coordinate 462,789 of VZRO01002100.1, forward strand.
TGTATCAATACGCTCAAGTGAAGATGACACATTCATAACTCATACAGCTGTTTTTTCACACCTGAGAAGGAATATAATGCTCCATAGCAGTGCTCATCGACAGCTGTACCACATAAATAAAAAGCGTAGATTGTGTGGAAAAAAGAAACAGTGACTTAAAAGAAAACTCAGCTGCCTAACTGCACATTGCTGCACTCTTAGGGAAGCTAGGAATCTATTAATCCCAGTTGTAAGAAGTCGTTCTTTAGAGATTAACTCTTTCTCAGGGAACACTGCACTGCTGACTGTGAGCTGTGATTGGAAATGAAACGTGTAAAGCACCAGGAGGAGAAAAAGCCATGCCCTGGGCAAGGAGCATCCCTGGGAGCCGTGCTGCATCCCATGACCTGGGAGCGTTTCAGACCAGGAGGAAGGGTTTGTAGATTTTGCTGCACATGTTGCTCTTTACTAAAACTCATTTGTGTCTTCAAGACCCAGCTGCAGCACTGTAGATGAACTCAGAGAGCTGAGACCCACACCCCCCATAGCGTCTCTTCCCAGAGCAAAGCAAACCAACAGCCACTTCTGACAAATGCCAAAACCTCCCCTTTCTTGCCATCTCTCCTCTTCCTCAGCATTTCTTGTTCATCAGGCAATGCTCAGAGTTGGGAACCTTTGCTCTCCTGACAGCACTCATTCTGGCACTGTCGTGGCAGGCACAGCCAGGTGCCCCAGCAGCCCTGGGGTCGATGCAGCTCTGCTGTGAGCAGGTGGGCACAGAGGGCACAGTGGCCACAGATCCCGATCCCCACCCAGCTCTGGATTTTCAACAATGCTCAGACAGTCTCCCCTTAATATCACCACCTATTTATTCTGCTTCAGTTTCCTCATGCTGTGTATTTGTGGGGGCGAGAGCTACAGAGCAAATTCTAAATATTTTGTTCAAAGTACATGAACATGTCAAGATTTTTTTAAAACGGTTTCCACTCTTTTCATTTTTTTTTTTTGCCAGCACTATCTGATTTTAAAAAATCATCTGTAGAAAGAAAAAAAAAATCTGTCTTTTAAAATATCTGCCAATTCTGGGACTTTAGAGGAGAAAGAACTAGCCACAGTTTCTCTCAAACCTAGCCAGGACCAAAGCTGTATGTCCCTGCAGCAATTATGTAAATAAATGCCCTGATCCCTGAGAAGAACTGGCCTTTGTTGATGATGTTTGTGAACAAATGAAGTAGCAAACAGAAAGCACAATTATAATCACACTTCTCTAGGAACAGCCAGAAGGGAACTGGTATTTCCCGAATAGATTGGGAAGCAGCTGAAATTAACATTTTCTAAACCCTTTTTTTGGGGTCTAAAAATAAAATGGATGCAAAAATAACTACTTGTAAAATTAATTTACTTAAGGGTTATGAAACTCCTCCCTGTTCCTTGTTCCTGGCTGTCTGTTACAATCTATTGCAGGACTGTGACAGCATTTAGGAGTTTAATGTCCATGGAATAGAAAGTTGTCACAGGTTGATGGGCTCCTGCTGCTAGATAGTGTCCACATCATTAATCATGGACACTTATCTCCTCTGCCTCACAGGAGAGCCACAGTGACACTTGCTCACTGTACAGTGGAGGACACCAAAAACTATAATCTACCAGTGGTAAATTTACCATGAGATTGTGACAAGGATCACAGACAAATACAGGCAGCTCAGGAACACATTTATCACCCAGTGATGAGGACTCCAGCTGACCTCTGGCCTTACCTCCACATCCCTGCTTCTATCTGCAGACCCCACACAGCTGCTTGGCCCCTGTGCTGGGGACTGGCTGCAGGTAAGCCTGGTCCCCAAGAGCCACTGTGCCAGCACCGCAGTTTGCACTCAGATCTGATGGACCAGTAAAAACAACAGCCAAGTTTGTGTTTGAACAGAAAAGAACCTTTTTCTTCGCATTAAAAACCCAAACCTCCTTTGTTTTCATTTGACACAGAAGAATTTTGTAGGGGAAAAATTTATTTTCTCTATTTTCTTAAAGATATTCCTGATGTAAATAATTAAAATGAAAAGGAAAGGCTAATTTCATGCTGCAATCACAAGACAGAAGTGTGTGTAAAAGTAAAAAATGAGTCAAAATACTCTGGAATCCCAGATTAGCTGAAGTTCTAAATAGAACTTAACAAGTCCATTTTAAATAGACTATTGTAACTAATGGATTATAAAATATTCTAAGTGCTGTTAGCATTTTCACTTTAAGCTGTCCAACACTATAGGGAGATAGGGGACACTACGGTGCCCAACACTGTAGAGTCAAGTCACTTCGAGATTTGAGAGTTGTGCATAAAAAACAGAGCAAACATCTGAATCACGTTCTACCAAGCTACCAAGAAAAGATGTGAACACACACACTGTATAATATTCTGGTTATTTAGCACTAGCTGTAACTGGGACAGCAAATACAATATAGTTAAGAAAAAGAATTACCCACTGCTATGACTTATTGAAGGGAAGGTAGATGGCAGTGTATTCTATTACTTGAGATATCTAAATCTGTCTACTTTTATACAAAACAAATACATAAATTTAAAACAACTAGATTTGAGTATGTAGGGAGAATTTTCCCATGGGAGGTCAACTATCACCCCTCAAAGATTTTTTTTTAGTCAGCTGGATAAGACTTCTTTTTTGCAGGTCCTACTTTTCTGTAGGCAGCTGATAGTTTACCTTGAACACCTCCCTTTACAGAACCAGAATTTCCTTATGAGCTGGGAAAGTGCTAATGAAAAATTACATGATTATAAGTAAACAGCCCTCTCGATATTTGCAGCTCATATCAAAGGGCTGGTCAGTGTTTTCTTTAGTTTCTGTGGAGCAGATTTTGTATTCAAAAGTCAGAAACTGGATATTTTGAGTACCAAAGAACATCACAACTGATTATGTAATCTCAAAGGGAATTATATTTTTCATTATTTTCTTCTCTATTGCTTTTGTGTCTTTGTATGATCTGTAATGTGTCCCATAAGTAGAAAAAATAAGCCAGTTCTTACTGCTTTTTAAAACTAAAAGGTGTTAGTGTTAAAAGTAACAAATAACAAATCATTATAAATGATAATACATAAAGTAAGAAACAAATAAATAAAAGGTGCTAGATGTTATTCATCAGGTTAGATGACTGTTCAAGCAAATGAAAAGATGAGTACATTGATATGGATGAAGTACTTTGAAATTATTTTGCTTAGAACTCAATGTTACAAACACCGAAGGTGGGATTTTGATCCCACTGCAGCGGCAAATTGGTGTAATTTTGCTGAGTTAATTTGGCTTTATTGAGACATAACTAAGGTCAGAACTGTATGTTGATGCTGCTGTGAGTGAATAAAGGATGAATCAGTATTAAGTTTGTTCCTTCCCCAATTTTGGTTTTTGATGGCCTGTAACAATGCGACACCAGTGTGCTACTATTATCCTTCATAATGAAAACTTATCTTCGCTTGGACTCTACATTTCAGAACTTCCTTTTGATATTTTCAGACAGTTTCTCTGTGAAGATATGTACACTAATGTTGAAGGGTGAAGGGGAGCAATAAGATACTGTTCTAGCTGAAATGCTGACAAAGCTAACTCATACAATTTATTTCTCAGTTTTGCCTTCATAAAATTCATATTGTTTGATATTATTTTGAAAATTAAGCAAACTCAGTGATACCAGATCACAGAAATAAATGATCCTTTTTCCCTGTTTCCATAAACCACTTAACTATTTGCTGTATGACGTAAAAGAAAAACATGCAAACCACACACAAAAGAAAGAAAGATAAAAAGGAGGTGTATGTTCTTAGGTGTTTCTGACCTGATCTGTTATGATTAATTAGATCCAGTGGATATCTTAATCTTTTGTGCCATTGGGTATCCATACCACGGTATTACATAAGTAGAAACAAAATGAGTGACCAGAGATGTCTTCTTCATAGCAAAATATGAAATATTGGTCCAGAAGATAATCATCCACCTGCTGAAAATTTGAGAATGCCTGATTATGAACACATTTTGAGGATACTAGGAAAATTCCAGGCACTTTCATATTTTCCTGATTTTTCACTAATTGTAAGCTTTCAGATATTTGGCCTGCTGCAGGTACACTTGTAACCTCTCCCTATGCAAACACAGCCTAACGGAAACACTCTTCCCACAGGATTACTTCAAAAGATATGCTTTGCACATATTAGCCTATTTTAATGCCAACATATTGTAAACCATTATTAGTGATAATGGGTCAGAGTGGAATTGAAACAGTCAAGGTAGAAAGGAGGAATACTTGTTCACCTTGAATTTATTTCAGGTTTATTCATTTTTCCTATGTTTGAGCCTGTCTCTCATTCATCTTGCAAACTCATGAACGAAACCTAGAATTAGTGCACATGAATAATTTGGTGTAACCACTTACAGTATTGAAAGCAAAGCTCAGGAAGGAAGAATTACTCGACATGAATACACCTGTTTTTCTGACAGTTTTTCTGGCCTGATAAAATGTTATATTTGTATATTTGCAGTGCAGTGTTCCAGTAGCACGTGCTTTTATATAATTCCATCCAAATTCTCAGCCTCAAAGCATAGACCTGATGCTTTTTATCTCATATTTTACTTGAGATATTTTATTTAGTTTTAGTTATTTTCAATGCTTTTAAAGATTAAGATGTGGGATGTCAATAGACTGGTACCATAATTTAGGACGATTTGGTTTTTTACTATCTTCTGTGACACTCCCTCACTCTCAGGTTTAAGACAGCTGGTGAAAGGCAGAAAAGCTACATTCCTGGAGAAGGAAGAAATGCAAATCTCCCTTTCCCCTGGCCCCTTGCAGCATTTCAAACTCTTTATACCATTAGGAATAATCTCCCTTCATTGAGTGCTTGTGTCCCTGGCAGTAGGAAGTTAGTTCAGTTACTGTCTATTCTATTTTAAAACATATAATTGTGTTTGTTTAATCATGGTCCCTGCTGAGACACGATCTTATGATCCTATAATTTTTTTACCAGGCTTTATGGTAATAAAAATCCCAGGGAATTCAGTGCATCTCACAATGCTCACTTGATTTCAACGTTTGAAAAGTCACCATTCAAGAAGCACTACCCTGGGCTGTGGTAACAAATCACATGTTCCAGGTCCATCTCAGCACAGGATTGCTTAAATTACCTCTTCACAATGGGTCAAAATAGAATCACTTTTATAACAGTCACAGCTGTTTCAGGGTAAATATGTGAATAAAGCCATAGACTTTGGGACTTTCAAAGACACCTGAGAGAATTCAGCATCTTGATTTTATGTCAGTTCTACAGGCCTTGAAAACATCAGTTGTGTGTGCTGAAAAACTCATCCTATATATTTTTAGATATCCACAGTGATAAGAACATTTTGTATTTGTACAATATGTGGTTACATATTGTACCCTCTTAGTGATAGGTATGAGGAAGTGTCTTAAAGAGAAACCACATCATGTTGGATGCATGCAGCCCTCTGTAACATCAGTGTTACGTGTTCAAATACTGAAATTTTATCACAACTTATCTGTTGTTTTCCAGAGAGACAAAGCTCACTCACAATACTCCAACTAATGTTTATCTTAAGGAATATTGGTCCTTAAGGAATAAAAACTAATGTGAAGCACCAGTAATCTGGAGGTTACTTGTGAAACTAAGTCACATTTGCATTTATTCCTCTGTCAATTGAGACAGGGATGTTATGTCACATATTAAGTTTGCAGATAATTGAAGGGAAATAACCACAGTAATGAAATCACTGCTGGATTACATTCTGATAGGTGACAAATCAATTAATTTATGATACTTCCTTTGTCATACTGAGGTATTTTATTGTGCAGAGGAAACCTCTCAAATTAATAAAACTGTTAAATCCATAAAGTCCTATGTACCAAATAGCACATCATAGAAAAAGTATCAATCATTAAAAGAATAAAACTGATAAATGCTAGCAGGAGATCATTTGGGAAAAGAATCTTGCTTTCAAGAGGATTATGCTGTACCAGTAAGACACCACGGTATGTACATATGCTTACAACATCAGTGTGCATACATCCGTAGATATGTACACACACAGCTATGCACACACACTGATGCTGTGACCTCTGTTATCTCTTTTGTATTCAGTTAGTTCTGGCAGGTACCAATTGCACGCTACACAGAAAGAGCCCAGTGAGTCCCAAACAGTTGCATCATAATGTTATTTAATAATGTTTCAGTGGTGCTTTTGATTTTCAAATGAAATATGATTTAATAACAAGAAATAAAGCTGTTATTAGGCTCTTTCTAACATGATTTAGCTCAAATGGGATTTTGTAAAATGGCTAAACTTGCGTAAAAAGGAAAGAGATTAGAGAGACTTCAAAATTATGTAATAATGTATTTATTCACCCCCCACTTTCCACCACAGCCTGTGTACAGTTGCAAAAGACTCATTCATGTTGCACAATACAGTTTAAGAGGTTGTAATGAAGCTGTGACACCAACTACCTTGCCAAAGATACTGCACAGACTACCCTGGCAAATACAGAGTACAAAAAGCTCTATAGCAGTGACCTTCATATTCATGGTCTCTCTTTAGTGATCCCACCACTAACAGTCATTTATTTGGTAACATGGAAAGAAACATTTTTCTTCTTTAAGACACTGAAAAGCAACATGGCACAAAGCAGGCTAGGCTGAAAAGTTTAGGGAATTGACATATCCTGAGGAAAGAGAATTATGAATTACTGGAAGACTGAAACTGCCTATCCAATGGGTCAAGACTAACTTTTAATTAACTATTTAATGCATGTTAATGTTTTTTGCATTTTGAAGGCTCTCAAAGAGCACAAGGCAATAGTGCTAACTAATATTTCAAAGAACAGTTTGTGTGTTTTAAACAACAACAACAACAATAAGAAAAAAAAGAAAAAAGAAAAAGGTTTTTAGTTTTTTAATTTCATGTTCTGGATGTTCAAATGTTCCAGTACTCTGTGGTGGGGTTTCAGTTTACCATTTCTTTTTTAACGAAGGAGTGGATGAATGGACTGATGAAGAAGGGACTAAGGAATCCCAAAGCTCACTCAATCCTGTCTGTACTTCACAGCTAAATAAATGATGAAACCTATTGAAACTTGCTAAGCTTTCAAAAGTTGAAATAAAAATGGAAATTGGGGTAGAAATTTCCCAAGATTTCCAGAGGAATCTTCCTAGCTATTTTCTCCATTGTTCAGGTAACCCTGTTCAGATGATTTGTGTAACCAGTCCCCTGAACCCCAGGCTCAGCACTGTGAGTCCTGCTGGCCCAGCCCATGTGCCGACTCAGAGGAAGAAGCACCGGGTGAGGAAGGACCAGCCTCTGCCAGTTCTCCTGCCCCCTTCCCTTTGAACCCGCTGGAAAGGGTGCCCAGTGTATTCAGAGGAGGAGGAGAGGCTCTGCATGCAGCACCTGAGTCTCCTCTGAGGCTGGAGGAGCTCCTCAATAAAACCACAGCAGGGTCTGTTGAACTGACACCTATGAACCCTTAAACAGGGGTGGGATTTGTCCTCTCAGTTGCCTTCCAGCTTGTGTGCAACCCCTTATAGTGCAGAGACAGAAATCTGGATGGAGGGGATTTCTACACTTGTTAGAGCCTTTTCATGATCCCTCCTGGATCAGGCATTCTTATGCTAATTGCCACGTCACAGGTTTACCTTTTGGAAACTGCCATGTCCTGTTTGACACTGATACATCCCCAAGGCAATGTGCATAAGATGTGTAGGTAGCAAGAGCAGTGTCTTTTACCATATGCATAAAAATCCCCAGCACTGGCAAAAAGAGAAAAGACAACACCCTGAATAGGCCGTTAAATTTTCCCCCAAACTGGAAACTTTTGCTAGAGAATCAGCAGTTTCACAGTAAGTAAACAACCTGTAGTTTCACAGTCATCAAATGATTACGGTATCTACCCCAAAAAAAGCCTTTTAGTACATCATGGGCCACCAAGTCCAAATCTTAATCAAACATGTTGTATGTTCACTAAACAATGGAACAGCTGAAAGATGAGAAATTTCTATAATGATTTTTTATTAAAATTATGCTCTGTGAATATGTTTAATGAGTTGCCAAAAGAATCTCAGCCTAGCTTAGAAACAGTAGAGGAAAATGCAAGCTGCCCTGTGGCATATCTGTTGGTACTGCTGGTATGGGAGGCTTGGCTCGCTGGGATTCCAGGCACCAATGCCAGCCTGATTTACACAGATATAACTCTGTTGAATTTTGAAACAGCAGAAGCACATATAATTCATAATGAAATATGATTCCGTTTCCAAGTGGCACTACAATAATGGAAATATCTTTATTTAGGCATTTAAATTTTTTTTTTATTTTAAATGGAAGCATAATTTTTTTTTTGCCATGTGTTTAGTCCTAATGAGGCAGTAGTGGCAATTGATCTGATTTACTGGAAACTATAGGCACATCTTTTATAAATTATTCTTGCAAAACCAGTGAGTTAAAAGAATTTGGAGTAGGGAGGTTGTACCTGCATCACTTGTCAGTGATCTGAAGGGAGGTGACAAATAGGCATATAATGAGACACATGGCTTTATACCTGGCAATCTCACACATAAAAAGAATGTCAAATGTATTTGACAGAATGAAATGAAACTAAAATGTTAGCATTAATTGCTACTCAGTGCTGTATTACCAGCCCCACAATCCAAATCAATTACAAAGATTTGTATCAGTTGTGAGACCAAAAAGATTTTGGAAGCCTGTCAACTCTAGGGTGTGATTACCTAATGATGATATGACTGCTCTGGGTGCTGGTTAGAACAAGGAGAGTCACAACCACCCACTTCCAGGACTGCAACCAAAATGGTACAAATGGAGTGTTTTAAAGGAAAGTTGACAGGTGTATGGTTAAGTATCAGAGGTTTGAACAAAAAGATGTATTTTCCACATGGAAATACAAACCTCAGATTGCTTAGGGTAGTACACCTCACCCTGCGCCATCTAAGTTAAATGAGAATTACTTCTATGTGCTGCTCCAGAAGCCATCACATTTATTTGATTATCAAAATTAAAACACCAGTGCACTGAAAAATTATAGACTTATTTTTTCCTAATGGTAAATTTATTTTGGTACCTTAAGGAAACAATTGTGTGATGACTTATCAGAGTTTGCTGCCTTGGTGAATTAGTCAAGGGAGTAACTACTCAGTGGTGACAGCAGAGATGATAACACCTTTCAGCAGAGTGCTGTAACATGAACTACAAACTACCTTTCTCACCAAGAAAAAAAAAATTCCATCTTAGGAGCCAGGACATGGGATGTTTGTCACTTCATTCCATCAATGAGATCAAATAAATTGTGATTTAAGTAACAAGAAGAAATTTAATTTTAAGGAACAGTAAGTAGATGTGGCTTTTTGCATAGGCATTCCCACAGTTCTTGCAGAAAGATAGAGTGGACTATACTCAAAGGACTGCTCTTATACAAACAAAAAAGCGTCCTCCATTTTCAAGGGAATTAATTGCTCTCCCTTTGGAAGTACAAAATGCACAAGACTGTCTAGGAAGTATTGCCTCCACCTTTGTGGTGGGCAGCATCTCATCTCTGCACAGTGCGTAATTCCTCTGCATCCCTATTGAACTGTTTCATTTGAGACAACTCTTTTGCATAAACTGAGGAGAAAACACTCAGTAAAGCAAAATATTTCTGCAAAGAAAATCTGCAGAAAGGAAGAAAGATAAAAGCAGAGTTATCCAGAGGCCCAGCAGCCTCTGTCTCTCAGGCTTTCTGTTCCAACTGCGCTGAGCTGTGATGGAACAGCAGCATGGACAGTTGTCACTCTTGTGTTAGGTATTGGCCTGATGCATCAAACATCTTCTAGTTTGAAACTGCAGCAGCGTTAAATGCAAGTAACTGGTTAAATCCCATGGCCCTGAGGACAAATAACACATCTGCATCCGCAGGAGAAGGGAAAGGAGAAGAACCTGTCACTGAAGCATGACTTCCTGAGTTCCAGTGGGTTTTGCTTCTTGGTTTGTTGTTGGGTTTTTTAGGGTTTTTTAAAATTCAGATTGAAGTGTCTGAGTCTAGATATGTCCCATCTTGTGAACACCTTTAAACTATCCCTATCTGTCCCTGACCTAAACTCTATATAAAAAAGGAACAAGCAGTGCAAAATGAGTAAAGTCTACCACTGGGTGAAAATATCCATTAGAGAAGGATCCTAATTTTAGAAATAGGTAGCTTAAGAAAAAGTATATTTAGCTTTTCTTCAAGATCATCAAAGCATACATTATTCTTTAATGAAAAAATGACAACTACTTTGTGTTATCCAGTTTACCAAATAAGGATGCTCTTTGGATGGTGCTGAAAATGAAAGTATTCATGTCAAGGCTGACTGAAGCACTGTTTTACCATATTTGATTCTTGCTATAGGAAACAGGCTCTTGATTTGCATCTTGGGACTGGCTCATCAGCACTTGTCCCAGTCATCAATTATCAGCTTGCAATGTTTTACAGATGTTGACACTGGATGTTGGAAGACAGCAACAGTTCAGGAAAGAAACAGTATCCTTCATGTTCCTTAGCACAGAAGTTCACTGTCTGCTTCATCTCCCTTCACCAGTGTATATAACTGAGGTCAAGAAGATTTAGTACTTTGGAGTATTTTAGTCAGCCAAAGAAACATTAGCAAAGTTGGAGAGAAAATGAAATCAAGGGCCATATAACTTATGCTTGGACCATGTTCAGTGGAAAGAAGGACATGAGCCCATCACATGGAAAAGCTAGCTTAATGTTTGTGCATTTTCAGTGGTTCTCCCTCCACATGTAGGCAGTATAAAGATTAATCACATAAAACTTGATTTTTGTCCCTGAAAGCCTCTAAACAGACTAGCAGTACAAAATGTTGACTGTGGAGCCCTTGTGATGGCTGGGCTCAGAGTCTCCTCCAAACCTTGAGACTTACTGAAAACTGGTTTTTATTGAGCTACATCAAATCCTGTTTTAGCAAAATTTTCTAGTTCTCCTGACTCCTTTCTTCTAAACTGCAAATTCACCATTCAAAAACAGTTTAAATAGGACATACATAGTAAAACTGATAATAAAAGAATGGAAAAAAAGAAGTAATTCCCTTTTCAATAGCATGAGACCAAGCGTGAAACCTTGACCTTACCAATTCTAGTCATCAGGGACACAAAATTATGTACCAACTAAAAAGATTTTCACATTTACCAAATCTTCATAATGTCTGTTTTCACTTACATTTCAGAATATCATTACCAAGATGATCAGTGCTAACTAGTACTGGTTACCTTTGAAATTTGCCTCATTGTCAAGATATCAACATGTTTTGGACATGCTAAACAGCACAACACAGCTGGCTTGTAATAAAATTTCCTACCTACTCATTGCTCCTCCCTTCCCCTGCCCTCAAATTATAATCACCTTTCTGAAATCAATATAAAAGTTAGCAGTGTTCCTGTGAAAGATTTTTAGTGGCTACCATGTAATTTTTTTGATTATATCTTATCTTGCATGCTTTCAGAGAATAGTATCGGGTGCTTAAAAAGAGACTTTAGGAGAAAGGCTAAACCCATGTGTCCCACTAACTTTCCTGTGATTACCGGGTATTTTGCTAATCAAGAACACATTCATCCACAAGTAATACCACTTTATAGACTTCTTAAAAGAAACTTGTTACACATGGTTAATTTTTCAGCTAATAAGAGCCTATTCTGGTTTCTTCAGTAATTCCTATAGTCCGTGGGACTTCTTTTTCATTACATCCTTGAGTTCAAACCAAACCAAACAAAGAAGGTACGCAGAAGCAGTCCCTCAGATTTGGCTACTTCTGCTTGCACTGCAAGAGCAGACTCTGAGGCAGGTTGCACTCTGCCAGCTCTCCTGAAGTTTATGCCCTCTCAAGGATGAATGGTGCACTTCAAGGAACAAGATTCAGCAATGCACCCAGGTCTGAGGAACTGAGCATCATAGCACTGTGAAACAACAGACTGGAAGGATGAATAAGAATATTTTCTCTGGCCTTTATTAAGTCACAAAGGCTTAGTAAAACATTGCTGGGAGAACAACTACATTTATCTTTTCCATTACAGCATTTGAGCCCCGTGAATCTAAGAATTCCTATTCTTCCTTGATATCTGCTTGAAGACAACACCAGTTACTGGTGTTAATATCATTGATAGACAGCATTCATATGTGTAAAGAAATAAGAATTTTACCTTCCTTCACACACAAATCCTTTACTGCAATTTTTGATTCTGTAATTTGTAATTGCAGCTTGTGGTTGATTCACATGCTCTCAGTCTTCTACTTAAGTGTTTTCCACTGCATTTTTGGGCATCATTCAGACATGGCAGGTGACAAAACTCAGTGCAAGCCTTTTCCAGGGAGACACCAACCACTCTGGATCCCAGTGCTCCAACACCCAGCCAAAGCCGGGCAGGGCTGGGACCAGTCCTGGAGAGGCACATGCCAAAGGGTGGCTGCTCTGTCCTGGAGCACAGCTCTGCCTTGTTACTGCCTCAGATCACCAGCAAGCATTTCATTCCCTCAAGCAACCGGCTGCTTAAGATATATTTCCTCTGAATTTCATGTCTTGTTTGAAAAGATTACTCAAAATCAATGAGGAAGACAGGCTAGGAAAACAAGTGTAGCCAAGTAATTTCTTAAGCACGGTTATCTTTACACTGAAGAGAACACCAGGGAGTTACTAATCTTTGCAAAACAAAGAGGATCCCTGAGACATGCTGCTTTTCTTTGCAGCCCTTCAGCTGATATATGAGCCCAAAGCCTGGTCAACACTTAAATCCAGACAGACTCTCTCTTGAATTCTCTGCACTGGCTCGCTGTTTTTCTGGCAAGTTGCAGTGGATCTGTATTCAGCCCAGACAGCATCTTGCCTTAAATACATTTTTAATCCTGTTTTGCCACATAGTCAGCCTACATTATTTGAATCCTGAGCCTGGGGAAGCAACCCAATAGAATAATTACTGACTCTTTCCTAAGCGATGTGTCGGGCCAGGCTGTTACAGTAAAATCAATGTTGAGCATCAGCTCCCAGTCTCTGCCCCTCCTTTCCCCCAGCCTCCAAATCAAGCTAGTTTTTCAATAAAATGAGGCCCACATAGCATTTCACAGACAACCAAGGATTAGATACCAGAATTTACAAACCAGACCTGGTTTGATACAATAGACACTGACTAGGATGTACAAGCTTTGCTCAGTGTCCTCACCGACTGCTCCTGGTCACTAAAAACACCAGTTCCCAGGAGTATCAGTGCCTTTCCTACTCTGCAATATTTCAGTGCTGCTCCTGAAATTTTCCCTTCCAAATCTGTCTGTTCTCATTCCAGCAGGATACAGTATTTATTTACTTCAGGATGGAAAATTCCTGCTCAAATCGACTGTTGCATTGCATGTAAACAGCATTTCCATTTGATTCCAAGGGGAAGAAATACATACAAAGAAATTCTGTTAGTTCCAGAAAGAGAGGGTCTTTAAATTCTTTAAAAAGAGAAATGCTGAAATAAATAATTTCCATTAAAATGCTCATTGCAAAGAGGTTGATCACAACACAGGCAAATTCAAGAGAAGTTTACCTTTAGGTCAACTAAGTGGCAAAATACATTGCAAAGTTTTAACTGATGACACGGAAAATGGACTGAAGAATGGATAATGTTGATGTACAATTTATTCAGCAATCTTATCCTATTAACTTTGAAATAATGGGTTTGTGCATAAACAGGACTTTACTGCTTCAGAACAATATTTCTTTGTGGATTAAAGTACCTACTTTATGGCCTATAATTTGAGGTACTGCTCAAATGCATGCACAATTTCAAAGAGCCTACAAATAACATTTTTCCATTTTCTCTTTCTTCCAAAATGAGCCTACAGTTTTTTCATCAGTTCTGTTCTTGGTATTTAACCAGTTCTTGGTCGAATTCTTTGGCAATTCCCATAAATAAGAAGAAAAAAGGTGAAATTCAAGATTGCTGCCATATATCTACTGCTGGTTTTAACATCTTTCTATGTTTCAGAACAGTAATGGCTAGAATAAACACACAGTGCAGCATTATTTTTACTCAAACCACTAACTATATTCTTTAAAGAAATTAGAAATTGCATTTTCTTGTAACAACAGCACTGTCTAGCATAAATTCTGTAATAATAAAAAATAGCTTCTAGATTAATAAAAAATAGCTTCTAGATTATAATAATAAAAGAAGTTTAAAATCTATTGGAAAATGCAAGTAATTTAAAGACCCTTTTGAAAAACAAGAGCTACTCTGGGCAGATCAGCATTGTATTTATTATTGTAACCATGGAAACAATATAAATTCCCATCTGCCTGCAAATGATGAGTATACTGTACTTAGTAGGTGAATGAAGTAGTTATAATTTCAATGAGTAGCCAGATACACAATTTTTCTTCCCTGTAAAACACAGAAGAGAGCTCCTGGATGCGATTTAAAGCTCCATGAAATATTTGGATGAAAGCACAAACCCTGGGAAATTTGCCTAGCTCCAACACTTTGTGACAAACCAGAAACTCGTACTCTGCCTTTATGAAGGTTCACACTAAGTTTTGAGAACCTGGGGAGAGAGGGTAGAGGGAAAAAGCAAAAAAAAAAAAAACCACCAAGAAAAAAAAGAAAAACAAAACAAAACAAAAAAAAACAAAAAACCGCTGGGGGGAAGCAATAACTTTTGTGCCATACAAGGTACGTTCAGTCAGTCTGGTCTGCTTGATTGAGTCCTGCTTCAAGGTTTGGGCTCATGCAGTGTGTGACTACAGCAGACGTGTCTGCTCCAAACTCTGAACTTCCCACACGCTGAGAGCCAGATCGGAGTTTGGGATTTGAACTCCACAGCTCGATCTGTCTGTACTGGGCTGCAATGAAACAGTTAAACCCAGCACTACAGAAGCACATTTGATTGTGGAATTCAGGCCTATTTCTGGTTCAAAATTGCAGTCAGAAATTCAGCTATGCACTTTTTATTGCTCCTTCGTGGGCACACTTTAAAATATGTGGAACCTTCCAGACATTCAAAAAGGTGTTGATTTTGTCTGTCTGACAAAGATAGACTGTGTTCATCTGACTCTTTTGTCCTAAGGGAGCCAGAAGCTAAAAGATAAGGAAGCTGATAGAACTAAAGAAAGAAGAGAGAAAAAAACGTTTATGACAGTTACTAAATTCCATATAAGTCTAAATGTTTCTTTGTCAGAGATTCCTGGCAACCTTTGCGATTTTACACATAAACTTATTATAATACAGGTGCAATATTGGAAAAAGGGAGGAATTCAG
The DNA here is from genome assembly GCA_013397915.1 of Daphoenositta chrysoptera. NCBI lineage: Eukaryota > Metazoa > Chordata > Aves > Passeriformes > Daphoenositta > Daphoenositta chrysoptera. The sequence continues at coordinate 478,103 of VZRO01002100.1, forward strand.
AAAGAAGCCCAGATCAGTTGTATAATAATCCTGACTGTGTACATCATTACTTTTTATAGTATGAAATAGTGATACAGGAAGAAGGCTTTTCCTGGACAGGACTTTTTTTTTTTTGAATGTTTGAAAGGGTTGCTATCCAAGTGATCAACAGCCTAAGCTTTGAAATACAGTATTCAGGGGGAAATCAAAACTGCCAGCAATGACTCTGAAATGGTCAGAAGATGAAAATATTGAGAATGTTTGAAGAATGTATTGACCAATAACTTTTTTCCTTTTCATAATATCCCCAATTAGACTTTAAAAACTGCTTTAAATATACTGTGAGATGTTATGCAGTGTTGTCTTACAGAGTATTCTTAGTTAAGGAAAATATATTCAATGTCAACAAAGATTAAATTAAAAAATAATTGAAAAGTTACAATGCAAAACTGATACATTTGTTACATGTAAAGCCTCTTTCTACGTACTTTTCAGTCAAACAGCCTGAGAGTGAAGTCTTAGGATGATAGCAGGTAGTCCCATGTAAAAATCACAGGTGTGGACTTGCAAACTGGAATTGCCTCTGCTTTTCACATCAAAGGAGTTAGAAATGGAGATCGGAAGTGACAGACATTTTTGGTAAAAATTTCCATCACGGAAAGAAAATTGATTGGTGTTCAGAAACTTAGGAGAGCCTACACAGCCAGAATCTATGGAAAAAACCATAATAATTAGACTTTGGGATAGTTTGTGGGAACTATTTGAAAGTGGGAACTATTGAAAGCCATTTGAATATAAGCATGCATTAAAAATTTATGGGTTATTAATCTAATTTTTAAATTTAAGGGTTGTTTGAATAATCTTCCTGCTTTGCTCTTACTGTGGTTTTAGCCCTTGTATATATATAGATCTTAGGAATCTAAAAATAGTTGGAGGGAAAGGAATTTTTTTTAAAAAAAGGCCACAATAGTGCTGAAATACACACCCAGATTTAAAGTTAGAGCGGGACTTAAATTTAGAGGGTCCTCTCTGAGCAGGTAACTGTGAGAGTCATCTACATCATAACAAGCCAGAGAGCTCACTAAGATCCTGCTGGGCTTGGCCACACACATAAGCTATTAGGTTAGAAAACATTTGCCTTAAATAATTGTCAAAATTTTCACAGAACATCTTTTCAGAATTTGTTGATCATCTATTTGTACATTCTCTGTGAATGCAAATGGTACTCATGTTAATGTGCAGTTTTATGTAGAAAGATGCATTCGGGGAGCAGCAGCAGATTTTGTGGGCATATTTAAGAATGTTAATTTGAAAATGTGTGCTATAAACTTTGATAATTTTGGAACAGACCCTAAAGAACTCTCAAGTGGCAAACATACAACACCTACTCAAAAAAGAAAGAAAAATAAAGAGCGCATCAACTCCATTATAGGCAAGCAAGCAGAGCAGAACAGGAAAATTACTGGGAGCAATTTTAAAAGATTGAATACCAGAGTGCCTTGAAAGCCATCACCAACCTTCCAGACATGACTGATTTATTGTCTGTGGAAGGACATGCTTAACTAACATAGAGGGAGGTTTTCTTTCCAGTGATAACTGCTACAGTAAACATGGACCCAATACACTGTACATTTTGATTTTCAAGAAGCATCTGCTATTCAGTTTCAGATCAGAGATTGCTGGCTTCAACACTGAGACATCAGGAAAGGTAGAAAGCTGCCTGCTAAGTAGGGAGCTGTATTTAACAGCATCTTTCTTGATGGAAATGCAAAGAAAAAGGAACTAAGAATGGCTCCCCTCTCTTTGGAATAAATACTAATGATTCAATCAAAGAATGACACCGTGAGCTGTGAACTATGAGCTAATGACAACTTTAATGTTACAAAGAAAACAATATGTGTCCCAGAATAATCTTGCCATGTTGTACCAGGAGGGCAAACATAGGAGACTCAATATTTTATATACTCCCTTCACTGAAAAATACTCATGCATTTTAAAAGATGAGCAAGCACAAAACTTGTTGAGTTGTAGAGATTGAAACAGATAGTCCAAGTAAATAACAAAGGTAGAGTTAAAATACATAGAGGCTTTTCTGAGAAGACCTACATATTCTTTTTAGAATCAATATACCATCACTATTTCCCTCTAACTGCAAACTGGAGACCAGATCCAGGTTCATTTGTCACATCAGCAATGTAGACTTGGTAGCCCTTTCAAATTGAAGCCAAGACCAGCAAACCCTTTCTTTCACCACTTACTTAGAAATCTTTAAGTCTGTAACTGCTACGTATAAGTAATAACATCCTTCTTCAAAGTAACTAGAGAGAGAAAATCCCTTCTCAGACTGTGAAGGAAAGGATTATACTAACTCAAAGGCTTTTGTCTTGATTGCTCTGATCATGTGTTCTAATAAGTTTTTAGATTTTATAAAACACAGCAGTTGTGTCCTAAATATTTATTACTAGTAAAATAAATGACTTAATTTTTAGAAGTCTGGCTAAAAATAATGCTTGCCTTAAACCCAAAATATATTTATAAATCACTAGTGTTAAATATCTCTCAGCTGTTTTATAACTGGTAGGAATTCTCCAAGGGATTCTTGCTCTTAGAGTAACTGTTTACTGTGCATAGCTAGCTTATTGTTTTAGCAAGCTGTTTTCTCCTTTTTGCTCCATCAGGTGTTACAGGCTGTTCTCATCTTTCAGGGAATTCTGAACAAAGACAGTATTTGAATTCAGAAATTTTTATTTTTAATTTTGCTAACATCACAATAATTTAATTTATCTTCTGCTTCTTTCTTTCAGAGAATCAAGTTTGATTTTCTCTCTCCCAAAATCCATATAAGAAGGGAAAGGACAAGCTGTTACACTGCAATAGAGAACAGTTTGTTAGAGGTGATGCGTGCTCTCTCACACCTCTAGAAGTCTCATTTTTGCATTCTAATGTAAAGATAAAGTCCTCTCTCAAATCCACATCTCAGACATGGAGACTCTAAGCAGACTACAAGGAAAGAGAAACAAAATTTGCTTGGGTTTTCTATGACCTGAGGTCAGGAGAACAGGTGGAGCCTGTGCTGACTGATAGTATTTCTCTGCTGGGCTTGGCTCTCTGATAAAGGTGATAGGTAGCTGGTCACCTCTCCTTTCAGCCTTCCTAAGGACCTATTGCATGTTTTCTTTACCTCACCAGTTGGCAGAGAAATTAGAAGTTTTGGTGATCCTGAACTAAGGTGGGGGGGTGTGTGTGTGCAATCTCTATTCAGCTTGCACAAAAATAAAGGCATGTAGGCTAACATACCTTCACAGCAAAATAAAGCACCGCAAAATCCCAAAAACATTACCTTGCCATCAAAATCAATAGCTAAACTGTTTCTGATTTCACAGCTAGCATAGCTTCTGTTTGAGTCTTTGTATTGTTCACTATTGCAAGATGTCTGTGTGTCCTTCTAATAGCTCAGTGAAATGCTTGGAAAAAGCATTTGCTATTGGTCATGATCACTGAAGGGGCTTTTGCTGAAAGTAGAGGTAGCAGTCACCTGAGGCCCCCAGCACCTGGGGGAATACTCAATACTCTGATGATGCCATAATGATTTTTTTGCCTTTTCTTTTATACCTCTTTTGTATGCCTTCGTGGTCTTTGTATTCTTGGTGTTTCTTTTTAGCCTACATTCCTAGACTTAATGTTTTGTTGAGTTAGGAGACTGAACATCTTGGAGGCCTCAGACACCAAGGTCCACTCTGGAACACATTTTGTAAACTAAAAGATGGGTCTGTCCAGGGGGGGGTTCTGGGGGGAGGGGGCTTCACTTAGACTCACTCATTGGGGAATCTTTGATAGACATGCTAATGGGTAAGACCTATAATTCTATACCTGATCTATCGTGGGTGGGCATTTTGGGGTGGGCATTTTGATGTGCATATTCGGAGTGTTCCACCTGGACAGAGTGCACCGGGGATCCTTGAAATACATACCGAGGTAAAAACCCCTTTTTCCCTTCTAACCGTGTTCAGCTCTGATTTTAGGAACAGGGACAAGGCATCACTGACAAGGTGCTGAAGCTGCAAGACTACAGTCTTTTAAAAGACAAATACACACATCCAAGCAGCCAGTTCAATATGTGCATAAAATTGCATAAGCTCTGTATCTGCCATGTCTCTCTCCCCTGCCCATTGACCATAGCAAAAAGTCAAATTGCTTCTTCATGGAGGCGAGAAAGGTGAATATTTATTTGGACCTGAAGGGCAGAATCAATAGGATCCATTTAGCTGCTGAAGAATTTCAGCTCTTGACTGTTCTACTTCATGTGGGGTAGCTCCTAACAGCACTGAGTAGCTTTATTTAACATGGTGGTTACACAGATTAGAGGCTACACAAAAAGATGTCAGAGAGGTATTTCTGGATAAACCCAAATGTCCCGACAGCTAGTGTGTTCCTCTCAAATGCTAGAGAAGAAATTGGACAAGCCTGGACAAAACTGAGACCGTACCAACTGTATTAAGGTTTTCAAAAGCCCAGTAAGAACAAATTGCCATGATGAGATCACTCAGATGGATTTGTGTGGCATGATGCCCAAAGGCCACATGCAGGAAGAATGGAAGCAACTGATGTGATCCCCCATCTTAAGAGGAAGGGGTCACTCAAGGGTGCTCTGTAGTGGCTCCTGAACTCTACCAGGTTCCTAGCTGAGGAACAAGAGTCAGGAAAAATGGGGATCTACTACTGGTTTCACTTATGACATCGGGTATATGGCAGTGGGTCATTACCAGTGTAAAGCTAGAATTCAAGATTTGCTTTGGGTCACACATTTAGGAAAAAGTGATGGATGTCTCATCGTAAAGAGAAAGTTGAAGGGCTTAAAAAGTCAACTGGATATTTGCAGATACCCAATTAATTAAAAAGGCCAGAAAATATGAGAAATATAGCTTTGGGAAGGAGGGAAACTCCAAAATATAAATGCCAAAATCAGGCCTCCTGCATGCATTCAGGTAGGCTCAAATCAAGAGATTTACTTGCCATGATCTCATGCTTATACACGGATGTCCCCAGTGGATAACCACTCACAACTTTATTAGTCTGACATGGCAGTTCACCTTGAAAGTTCATATGTGTGAAAAAAAATCACCACAGGAAGGGAAATGGAGAGGCCTAACACCAGGCAGCAAATCAAACTTGGGTTATGAACACAAAACCAGAAAACTGTTTCTGATATCTTCTAGCCTGTGAATGGCACTAATCATCTTCTATTCCAGTTGGGAGATATTGATGCTAGACAGAGGTGCCATTGAGGCTGACATCTGTACTGTACTTTTTTATCAGTGTAGAGTCAAAGAAAAAATAATTACCAAAAAGCCTAAAGCCCAATTTCCCAAAAATCTAGTTTTTACCCATACTAAGGTTCTGGTACAATTAATCCAGCAACTTGACCAAGTGCCCCAGCAAGAGGCAAGATATCTTTTAGAAAAACACCACAGTAATATAGGTGGTATATATGGTATATATAGAGCCCTAGCCTAGACAGCAGTGTGTAGCAGGAGGCCAACAAGCAGAGGGAAGCAACAGAGCCTGTATTGTCCTTCATGACTATTGAAAGAAAAGGCTCAGACCTTTCAGAAAAGACCAGGACAGTATCAAGTTGTGACAGAGAAGCCTGAGGGCCTGTATTATACCTCCTGCAAGAGGTGCATCTGCCATACAAGGGCAGTACATGGATTTATTATTCTGCTTATGTTTCTGAGAGGATCACACACAGAATTTTTTAAGGCATTAAAAAGCAGGAAGGCAGAAGGTGAAGATGTTCAGCTGAAGGACCTGAACATTTGTACAGCGGGGTTTCTTTCCCTTTAGATAAGGCCTGAGTAAAAGCTCTCATGCACACGTTATCTTTCCAACATCTCATATTTCATTATAACTGCCCGGACAGACATGCCTGTAGTTCCTCCTTTCTGTGACACTTCTGGGACCACTGCTTGTCTCAAATGGGGATAATTCCTACCCATATAGCGACAGATCTTGTTGCAACACTCTAAAGGGATGAGCTAATGCATCCCTTTCCTGACACAGAAGGAGGAGGAATGAACTAATAATTACTTGGAGTTAGAAATGACTAAAAGTAGTCTCCACAACAACTTCCCCTTGCTACATGTTGAAGCAGTGAACTTCACTTATCTGTTGCCCAACTATATCATCAATAATTATAATGTGCCTTGAAGAGAAAAATGAAAGAGCATGACCTCAGGTTATTTCAGAAACAAGAAGGGAATTTTTGCATGTGTTTCATAGTGAAAATCCCTAGTACTACTCCCACGCTGTAAACAATACATTTGCCCAATAATTTCTGTATCAGTGTGAATAGCAACAATTTTACATAATTAAAATAGAGAGTAATATTTCTCAGGCTCTTGCATTTCAAGAAAACACATTCTTTTTAGTAGCTCAAATTTCTAAACAGAGGCAGGGAAAACACAGGTGGTTAACGTATAAAACACAGAAGAATATGGGATCAAATCCCTTGTAGTTGCTGAGTGGTGCAGCTCCCTGGGAACTCCTGAGTTAGGTACTGGAGAGGCATCTGCTGCAGTTTGCTCCTTCTGTTTTGTTCTGTTAATAGAGACAAGAGTTACCACACTATGAGAAATCTGGTCCATTCCCAGCTACCTCTTCAGGCCAAGGATATCCAGGGGACGGTGTAATTGCTTTGCATACGGTACCTAGAAAATCTGCTCTAATCAATCACTGATGGTTGGAAATGCTGTGGAGTTTAATGACTGTAACTGCCTATCCATCTCATTTAGGTGCAGCTCAAAACTTACTTGTTTTGTTGTGGAATGTTCCATGTAAAAACCAGATTAATTTCTTAAGCATGAATGGAATTTTTAGCATAAAAGATTATTATCTAGATTATTCTGCTGCTCTGTCTGCATGGTGTTATGATCTAATAAATAAAAACTAGATCTATGTCTTTCTTCTTTTTAGGAATATTAAATTAATTATGAAAAAAGAGTTAAAATTGCAGTAGTGATGCTTATTTGAACCAAGAAATTGAAAATTCTGTGGTCTATCAAAGTTGGACAGAAAGACACGATTGTATTGCCCACAAAAATACCTTCAGATATGATGAAAGCTGCTTATTATTTTCAGTAAGAAAAAAATTCAGACAGGGTAGCTTACAGGCTATCAGGGATCCTTTTACATAGCTGAAGTTACAGAAATATTTTCTCCCCCAATTTACACCATATGCTGAAATTTAAACATGAGAATTTTGTTATTAGAAAATGATTATTAATGAATAAAATATTGTGTTTGTTTGTTTTTTTTTTTAACTGGACACATCCAAGCATTAAAATTTATATGGATAACTTTTCTAGATGTGTTTGTGACTTTTTAACATCTTTCTCATTAAATAAGTCTATGGAGACATAAAAAAATAATTTAAAGAAAGAAAAACTCATTTTCAATAGGTTTCCTTTGAGCATTCTCAATGTTTTATGGTATGAGGGTACTACTAAGTCTGTTGAACAAACAGTGAGGTCCAATTAATTTCTGTTTCAGTCTTTTGAATGTCCTCAAATTAAAATTTACCATCAATAACTTAAATCTATTGTCCAATTAGTGCTTCATTAATCCAATATGAATGTAATTTTAAGTCTATGCTTACTCCTTATTGGTCCAAGGAAGGCATTTAGCAAGGTTTAGGAACATGAAGAAAAGGTGTATTACTAACAAAATTTATTACCAACTTTTCTCAAAACAATTTCTTGGACCATTTATTTTGGCTCCCAAGTGTCCTGGGTTGCATTGTATTCTATTGCCATCTACATGAACTGTTGACACCAGGTGGGTGGTGTTGCTTGCCTCCTCCCTCCGGACTATCTTCTGTTAATGGGTTTTGCCACATGACTCATACATAACCCGTTCCGGACAATATTGTGTTAACGGCCAATCAAGGCCTTGCCACATGACTGACAAAATTACATCATCCCATTGTGAGATGCTCCGCCCAGCGGGAGGAGACAAGCATTCCATCCTGGATATAAACTGAGATTGCAAACACCACAGGCAGCCCTGTCTACTGGCTTCCCAGAGGACAAGAGCTACCACTGGACTTTCAGCTGGAGACCAGACTGCTGAATCACCACTTCAACTGAGCTACTACGTTTGGACTGCTACCACTACCCCAACAGGGTGTCAGGTTGTATCTGACTTTGTCAGTGCTTTTCCTTGTATTATTTCACTTATTCTTAATTTTTCCTATTGAATTTTATTCTGACTTCCAATATCCCACTGGTGTGTTTTCAAACCAATACACCAAGTTATTTTTGAGGGCAACTCTGTCTGTGAAATTTAAAATATGTTTTGTAGACTGAAACAACAAGACTACTGATTGTTTAAGAAGACCTACCCATTCTGTGCAGTTATCCATAGCTTCAAATCTAGTCCATTACAAAAGCCCTCACATGAAGTCTCACAGTACAGTATTATTATTTCACTGCTCTAAACCAGTTTGAAGAATGTTTTTTTATGTTAAATAAAGAAATTTAATTTGACCATATTTCAGGAAGTTTTCCTGAGTGCTTTTTTCTTTCTTTACATTGAATGCCTTAGGATTATATCAGAATGTTCTAAAATCAATGAGAAGATAGACTGAACACTCTTTATCTACCACAGCAAGCAGAGTGTTGAAAAGATGATAACTATTTCTTCTTCCAATATCTGAATTCAACGCATAAACTGGGAATTCCATTGTGATTCTAGGGTTAACTGACATTGAGCATTAAGAATTTAAACACTGTACACAAATGCAGTACATTTGTACCTATTCAGCAGAGATCTTAGTGGCTGCTTTTTACCTTCCTTACTAGACCTTCACCGGGAATTTGAGAAGTATTTTACTGGTCCAGGGTAGGTTATCTCTGTATCCTTTCTCTTTCCCCCTCTCCTCCTTGGAATTCCTCAGCATAAAAGAGAAGAGACCTCTTGCTCCCCCAATGCTTGTGACTTTGAGTTTGAAAACTAGGTTAACTAGAGAAGAATTTCTCTTTGAGACAGGTGTATGATATCTTCAGCTCTGGGATCTGAATTCCTTAGGATTTAAGTCTGCAGCAATGGTTTACATCAATGGTGAAGTACCTGAATTCCCTTGACTACCTTGGCTCTGTCTTTACTTCTGATTTTCTCAGGGGCTAAAAGAAGACTCACAAAACACTTGCTAAAGCCTCTTTTCAAACAATTACCCAACTCCTTCCTTGTGCCCCCATGGGACAACCTCCATCTCAGTTGCTGTATCCCTGTTTCACACTGCTATACCCACTCTGATTTCATGACCAGCAGGCAATAAAAAAATGGATACAGCTGACAGAGCATTTCTCTTTCACTTCCCCCATCTCATGAGGACTTTTTATGAATAATATTCACTGCCAAAGACACAACCACGCTAAGCCTTGTACTGGGAAATGAACAGCAAGTGCTGCTACAGATGGCCTTGGAGTGGTTAGCTCCTTAGCAATCGCTGGTGCACGAGCTGACAAGTGTTATGATTCATTTTGAGTGCCTGGTTAAGGCAGGTCACTTATTGACAGGGGACAGAAAAAGCAATCTCTTAGCATCCTACCACACAGAAACAGTAAAGAATTAAACAAGAAAGGCAACCACATTTCTCTACCAAAAATTCTTAAGCAAACACATGCACATGATCCCTTGCAAAAGGTCAGGGAAGGCTACTGGAATGATATATTTCCAAAGTGGATGGTTCATTTAAAAGATTCAGTCTAATTTCTGTTAGTAAATCCTCTTACATAAGCAATATACTTTTTAAAAGGGCTTGAGGATTTATATATTACTCAATTTCAGGGCTCCCATTTTAGTGAGCTTTTAAAGAAACTAAAATCTTTTAGAAGAACCATTTTTTCAGCACTTTCTGTAAAAAAATAGGTCACTGTCTTTCTGTCAGTCTGGGAGCACCAAAACAGAGCTTGGAACTCCCTGCACCAGGCAGTTCTGCAAATGGTGTCATTTGAAACAGTGGTTCCCAACGAGCAAGGTGTGATCACATTGCAGATCTTTGGGTATATTACAGGAGAGGTGTGGAGCTCCCAGACCTCACATCCAGAGCCATGTCATGACAGACTTGGGGCTGACAAGGACAGGAGCTACGGATTGGGCCAAAGCTATGGTGCAGGGGTTGGGGGGGACTGAACCTGACTGGGATCTACGTAGAACAACTTGTCTTCTCTGGAAAGTTACGAATCACTGACTGAGGGGCTCACACCTTCTCTCCTTGAAGCTGCTGAAAAATTTTACCATTCATAAGAGGAGATAGATCTGTAGTTCAGTTACTTTGAATGTGTAGTATCCTTTCTTTCCCCCTGCAGCAAAAAGAATTAGCTCCATTATTACATTTTACCATTTGACAGCACTCTGGTAAACAGTGCTCAAAAGTAAAAATAGCGACACTTTTAACCAGAATGCTGATTTACAGCTCCAGAGTGATAAGTAACCTAATGCAAATAAAAATCAAATCCTACATATTGCCTTTTTTAAAAAAATTAACAATCTCCATAGCTGTAAGCGAGAGAAATTAATTATGCTGGCCTTACATCATGCTCAATGTGTACTGATGCAAATGCACCCTGTTTTAACTCCTCTGCATGTTAATAATAGAGTAAATGAGCACTAGATTATGTTATACAAAAGCAATGGAAGTAATTAAACTTCATTTAATAAAATCATCAGGGGTACAGAAGCATTAATGACTTATACTCCTCCTCTGCAGGGAGTGGAAGACATGTTGGTACACAGGAGCCCGAGAACCACTGAGATGAGAGGAATGTAAATACATAAACAGAAATGCTAAGGTAAGTGGTGTATCATATATGAAAAGTCTTAGAGTGAAAGCCCCAGGCTACAATAAATTATTTACTTTAAAGCACCAGGAAATAGTACCATCTCAGGCAAATGACAGCAAAGATATCTTCCATCCTCTGAGAGGCAAAGCATCAGCACTGAATTACCTTGTAAGTGCAAAGCTGGTTAAATGCTATACTGACGGTGTCAGAGAAAAAAAGTGCTTGAACTGTGAATGGTTGCTCACTTTGTACAGCCTTCTGTCCTTCTCTAAATTTATATTCACAAAGAGCATTGTGTTTGTTCAACTCCTGTCTGGAATTGCTGTTAGCTCTGGGAATGCTCTCACTTGGACACAAAACCATATATTCATTTTTTATGACTATGCGCACTGGCTGATCACCATTTATTCCTTGTTTTCACCCATCCCTAGCCATCATTCTTTTCTTAGACGAAGTACAATAACTGTCTCCTAGTTAGGAAGAGGGAAAACTACCATACAAATTACTTGATGTGTACCACAACTGATAAGCTGTAAAAACTTCTTATCAGAAAGGTAATTTAAAATCAAAAGGAGCTAGATTTGAAAGAAAATAAGAGAAAAAAGCCCACAACAAGAAGCACTATTTTGTCCTCATTGTAAATGGAAAGGAATTATTTGCCATAATAGCACTTCCCCAAAAATCTTTCTGTGAATATTAAACCTCCAATGACTGCAAGAATCTGTAGAAAGCAGACTTAAGTAATAGTAAGTATTCATTTTTTTTTGGACTGTGTGGTTTTATTATAATTATCTTGACTGCCTACAAAGGATTAATGACAACTGGTAGTAGCAATGATCATATTTCTGTAGTTTTTCTGTAGAGAAAAATCTTTGTGTAAGTACGAACCATTCATGGGAGAAAAAAAACTCAACTGGACAACAGACATTAGCAAAATGCTTCAGATATTTAAAGGTTCTACATAAGTCTGGTTAAAAATATTACAATTATTTTGGAGCTTTTTTCAGAAAGTGTACTCATAGCCTAATTCATGCTGTGGCACTTAGCTATGGTGGCATTTCACCAAGAGCTGCACTTCCTAATTTTTTGTAAATAAGTCAGCTACTAGTGACTTGTATGATAACTCGAATTTTTTAGTTGATTTCCAGAGAAAATAGCTACAAATGTTTTGTACATCATCTGTCTGTAGATCCTTATATTAACTGATAAGATTTTCTTAAGTCTCTCCTCTGTCTCCTGAGTATTTTCTTTTTTTAAATGCACAAACTTCTTGATGTTTATCTCAGCTCAAGCTTCATCCACCTTTTCACCTCATGTATATTATACAAGCCAAACAAAGATTTAGCAGCACAGCAGAAGGGATTTGTCCTGAACTTAGCTAAGTCCATAGCCGGCACTTTCTAAAAAGAGTTGAAGTGACATAAACTGAGCATATAATATCTGTTGCACAATAAGTGATAGCTGTGGTATGTGATGCGGCTTTATGGGATTTTCTTGGGAAAAAAAGTTTTTATGAAAATTAAATGTTGGTATTACTGCTCATAAACTCTTGCAGAAATATAAATACATTTGGCATAGATGTGACCATTAAGAAAATGTATTGAGACTGTGACATACATCAATGTTTTGTGTTATAAGCATCAATAATAAACAATAATAAATTCTCACTTCTGCCAAATGACTCGGCTCTCTGCAGCATGGGTATATTAAAAATACTGCTTCTCATTAGGTAAAAAAAAAAACTTGGAGGCCAGTGGCTGGAGTCTGACCCCAGCTTCACAGGCCAGTGTTAGGGGAAATGCCTTCAGCTCCCAAGGAGTTACTTTTGGTTTGCATTACTGTGTCCGAGATCAATATCTGTCCCCACAAGTACAGCAAAGGGTGATCTTCCTTCGCTTGATGTGCAAAGAAAAAGGGGTCGCGCTAGGAACACTGTTCTCTTGAGGAAAGACAACAGCACCAAAAAAAAAAAAAAAAAGTAACAGCAGGGAAATGTTCAATCAATCCTGGAGCATTAAGGTGGCACATCAATTTGTGCAGCACTGGTTGTCACTGTGTAGAAGCTGGCACCGGTGCCATTGTTTATCCAAAGAGATTTGACTTACTTTGTAAGCAACAAAAAACTCACACAGTACCTAGTACCCCCATCTGCACTATGAGAAACCTTTATTATTATTTCTATGAAAAGAGAGATCTATTTCAAGCTTAAGGCAGGATGGATAAAAGCAAAGAGTTCAATCAATAGCAGGATCCCTTTCCCACTTATATTAAAGAATGATTGAAGAGGAGTTAAAGACAGGTTGGTAAAGACAATTTCAGCAGTATCACTGAGCTGCTGAGACACAAAGCTTTGCTCTTTTACTTTGCTCTGACCAGGAATTAAATATTTTCTATTTTGTCAGATATGCAGTGCAGGAAACAAGATCATGGAGGGGTCCTCAGATTTACATCAGTGTGATTATGATCTGTATTATTACCAGGATAGTGTTTTTATATTGCTGCACTTCTGTAATTCCCATTGAAGGGCATCTCTTTGAGTACAGTAAATAGTACCTGTTTTGAGAAGCTGTTTTCATTTCTTCACTTGAAATATTGACGACTGTTTTAAGCTGGTATAATAGCGCATCATATTTTATGAAAGTATTGCAAAACTGCTCATGCACAAAACTACCTAAAGTGATACTCAAGGTAAGGACTACAGGGGCTTTTAAGAACGGCAAGAAATTGCAAGAGTTGGCGCCACTGGTGTGACTCATTTCAGAACCTCCTTGCTGAAGTTTTCCTCCAACACACACATTGTCCTCTACTCTGCCCTGGTGGTGCAGCACATCTGGTGCATGAGGCACCCACTGACTGGTGGAATTGGACCTTTCCAGTCCAGCCTAACAGAGAAACAAAGGGCGCACTGCTGGAACAAAGCAACACATACTTGGTCTGAACTGTGTAATTCTGTGTTTCTGTAGGTTTAACACTAACATCCATTCTTCTACCTAATTTCTGACTTGTGATGCTATATGTACTACTCTGTATTTCAGACATATTGAAATGGTGGGTGGTTTTACAGACCATATGTGCTGCAATTTCTAGACACATCGCAGCATGTTAAAGATGGAGTATCAGATGCAGTCCTCAGATTAAATTTTTGGTTCCCTTGTTTTGTGGGTTTTTAACAGATTTGCCATAAAGTTAATTGAATTCTGCTTTCATTTGGCTTTAAGCAGATGTGTAAGTAAGAACTTTTCATGGAATTTGTTGGGACTTGTAGTGAAAGGTGAGATAGCCAGCAAAGAATTGTTCACAATTCAGTGAGAATCAGAATTAAGCAAGAGACTAGTTCTTAATTAACTTCGAAAGTTTTAAAGTCACACCCCTCTTCCATGTTGTACAACATCAGAATACAGGATACTTACTAGATACTATTAATTTCTAATTTTGTGCACTCTGGCATGCATGATTGGCTCATGAAGTAATGACTGCTTTAGACTATGATGTAGAAAGAAATTAGTATTACTGTGGAGCCTTAGCCAATTTTAGAAGCAGTCTGCAGCCAAATCTTTTTTGAATTTTTTTGTGAGAATCTCAGCTTGACTTTTAAGCATTAACAACGTTGAGAACTTCACATATGTTTTAGAGAACCAGCTGAAGTGTGCAGGGTTCTCTTCATGGATCCTAGCTCACTTTTTTTCATATTTGGCTGCATGTAGCTATAGAGGATGGTCTTCTTCATATTTTGGTTTTTTACAATGCTTATTAAAAAAATAAAATTGACAATTAGTCAAATAATTTTAAATACCTTTTAGTTATCTCCACGGATTTAAAGATGGTGTCCCTGAAGATCTAAAAAGAGCCATGCAGAAACCCTGTATTGGAAATATAAATTCATCTGATAACAATTTTTCAAGACTGTTTCTCATTACCATTTTGTGATATTAAGCATGTCAATGCCATGCAGATATAGATCCCATCTCTGCCCCAGACTGACCTGGATGCTCATGTATTTTTGCCTTGTCTTATTGGTCCATTTTGATAGTTTTTACTCAATCTAAGTAGTTCTTCCTTTCCAAAGAACTGTTTCCAAAAGGACACTTCTAGTGTAGTTAAACAAGGCTTAGAAGAACACATTTACCTCTTAATTTAACTAAAGGCTATAAATATCAAAAGGAAGTGAATTTTGGATGAAGTAATACAAAACCAGAAAGCTTCAAGGATATTATCCTAAAATTATAGCCTGGGCAGATTGCAGAAATCAGAAGATTCTGTTCTAAATGAATGTTAAGAAGTGCAGTCACTACCTTTTTGTACCACACCGTAACCACTGAACGCCTGAAACAAAAGCTAAACAATTTAAATTAATATAAACTCTGCAAGAAAAATTTGCAAGCACAGGTTTGAAATGTGCACATCAAATATTGCTCATTTAATGTTTTATATCAAATGGCGCCATGGTAGTGTTAAAATTTATGTCTCAGTTGGATTGGGGTGATCCCCCAAAACCTTCACTTATACCTGTCTCTCAATAAAATTATAAATTGCACAATTTTTTTAGCCTAGAAACCTGTCAAATTAGTGGTACTATTTATAGTGTCTTTAAATGATTACCAGTGCAGTTTTTTGAATGAGGAAATTACACCACAGGGATGTAACAAATCTGGGGGTCCTGACTTACAGAAGATGACTAAAATGTATGCTTAAACAAGATTGACAGTGAGCACACAATACACTGTAAAAAGCTTTTGCCTTTAATTTCAAGACCTTTCATACTCCACATCCCAAAGTATCTACAGAGCAAGGCAGAAGATATTACTGGTATGATGCTGAGACATGACATGTTAGCATACTATGCATCAAGTGTAGTTTATTAAACATAAATAAGCTCTGTTAAGAGCTCTGGTGCAGAGTTTGTGTATTTATTACAAAAACCCAACCCAAGCAACTAGAACCCCAACCCACCCACACCTTCATGATCAATACCTTTCATTTCGTTAATTGCCCTGGATGCATATAAACACAGTAAAAAAAAATTAGAGTATAGCACACCTACTCAATGTTACATGGCCACCACTGTAACACCATCAATGGTGTTCCTACAGGTGTGCTGGCAGTGGGAGCGTCCTTTAATTAATATATCAGAGTGCTGTCAGCTGAGCTGGTGTTGCATAGCGAACCAGACCACGTACTTCCTGCTGGTGCTGCTATTCATAGACAAGAGATTTGACGCTGCTGTGGCAATCTCTAAAAAGTGCTACTAAATAAAACTCTTCAGTTGTAGCTGACCAGTAAAGACTAACATTTCTCTCCAGCTTAAATATTTGTAAGGTATCTACCAATTCAGTGTGCAAGCAGTGCTTAGCCATCTGTGAGCCAGCGAGACATTTGTGGACCAGTGTTATTTACAGAAGCTACAGGAGCACTTTTGCTGAATGCATACATTTGGACAAGACACTTCATGGATATTCTGTATAGGAGATAATTTTCCTGATCATGTGAGAACACTTAGAAGAAAATGCACATTTATATCCCGTGAGATGAACTGGCAGAGCTCCCTCCCCCATGCTGTAACCCAAGAGACATGGGAAGCTGTATAACCAGGGAGGAGCATCCCTGCCCCCAGCTGTACAACCATCCATCTTTGGAAGTTAAAGGGTGCCTGCCAGCTTTAAACTGGCCCAAGTTACCTAAACTTCATCTGATATTGCTATCATCAGAAGATTCTCTTCTCTCTCCACCCTTATCTGCCCTAAACAGGTCCCCCTCATATTCTTACAACATTATAACAATATAAAGTACAGCTAGTTAAGGCAATGACCTTGGTTTTAAATGTTATTTCGTTTTAATGTATGACAACTTCAGGGTAGAGATAGTTCTCCTTCCTTTTCCCCCCCCATTCATTAGACAGACTCTTAAACTAGATGCTAGGTCTTAAATTAGTACAATTTGTTTCTCTAGACATGTAAGTAAAACCACTTTTTGAAACCAGAAGAGTTAAATCAGCAAAACCCCATATGGATACTTTTATGTTAAGCCAAATACTTTAGGAATTGTTTTTGG
Organism: Daphoenositta chrysoptera; assembly: GCA_013397915.1. NCBI lineage: Eukaryota > Metazoa > Chordata > Aves > Passeriformes > Daphoenositta > Daphoenositta chrysoptera. The sequence goes on from VZRO01002100.1 coordinate 494,971, forward strand.
CTAAGGTAAAATATGCTACCCTTACAGCACGATCTAGGGGATTTACATCTGTTGAAACAATTCCACGCAAAAACGTAAAATGCAGATGATAAAGCAATAGATGAGTCCTTAGTGCAGTTATTTTCATGACTCCCAGTGTTGGTTCAGGTGGTTTCTCACAGTGTAACTCTTGTCCCAAAATACATAAGGATGTAGAAGCTTTTATTCTGGTGATGGGAAATCAAAGGAAAGAAGCCAGATAAAGAAGATTCAGGAGGAAAGAAAAGAATTTCAGGAAAAAACTTGAGCTAAAGATTGTGTGGTTGCCCCCAGTATGTTTAAACATCTGTCCATCATGTGGAAATTTGGGAAAAAGGAAGTTTCCCTTAAAGCATGAAAAGAAATAAAAACATTAATTGTAAACTATGCCCATTTTAAAGCAGGCCCACTCATTACACTTGTGATTATTAACTTTATAAGTGACAGCAGCACATTGAGAAAATGCATAGAGAAAGATCATTCCCTACAGAGCTGTGTGTCATGGCTCAGCTGTGAGCTTCTGAGCCCCACAGATCCGATACTTTGACAGAAACTGCTGTGGGTGGGTTTGAGGACTTGCCCTTGCCAACTAGTGCTGGAACTCAGAAATAACACGTCAAAAATATAGACTGAAAAACTGGAGAAAAAGGAGAAACAGCAAGGAAAATCCTACCAACACCCTATATTTCTTGCTCATACATACAGCACGTATAGCATGGTAATTATATTAAATATTGTATATTAAGAAAAGTACATATATATACATTCATGTGTTTATGGAGAGAGATATATTTAGTCTAAGTTGAAGATACAGTGTTTTAGGAGGGCTTGAAAGCCCACAGTCAGGAAAGCACTATAGCTTTTAAGTTTAAATATGTGTTCTAATGATCAATATTTAGCAAAGCTTACTGCAACACACAGGGAGTCCCACTGGTGTTAACACAGACTTTGTAAGTTGCTTCTGATCTAAGCATGTGTTTAGCTGACCTGGATGCACAGGAAGATGAAGCTTGCAAACAGGCTTAGGGAACATATCTTTTAGTGGTTTAGCACAAGAGAACACATACAGATGGAATTAAATTTTTGTTCAGTTCAATATTCTTTACCATAAACCTAAATGCAACTTATGTCCATATTAACAAAAAAAAAAAAAAAAAAAAAAAAAAAAAAAAGTAACATGAATTTGAATTAGAACATTTCCTCCAGAATTCTCTCCTTAGAGGCAGGTTCTTTGCTGGTGCAAAATTTCCATAATTTAAATGAGTTACAACTGCTTACACCAGCTAGACTTGGTCCCATCTATCACCCCTATTATCTAGAAAATGTGGAAAATAATCTGTTCAGAGCTTTCATTTTGAAAACAATGTCATGTTACAATTCTCAGCAGAGTGAAAAGGCTCCCCAAAGCTATGCATGAAAAATAAACGGTAACCTTTTAAGATTTCCAAGCTGTATGATAAATAATACTGAACTAATAATAACTCAGAGAGAAAGAGAAGCATGGTTTATCTTATTTTTCTGCTTTAGGGGAAAGAATCTAGGTAGCAGATTTTGTCATGATTTTATTGCTCATTTTCTGTTCTGCAGGTTTCTTTCTTTGTGCTCATAGATTGTAATGACTTTTGCAAGAGAAATAAATTGTATTTCCATGGGAGCCGGGGCGTTAGGCAAATTGCAAAAGATGATGATGAAATTTGGACTAAGCTCACAACACGCTCTAGGTCTTGATGATTTAAAAACATTCCTTTAGCAATAAAAATCAAGTCCTTAAGTGCAATCCTAGCAGCCTGCATGAAAACAAAAACATACACAGGACTATTCTCATTTGATTTATAGTGCTTTTGCCTACTGGAAAACTTAGTGCAAGAAGCTTGCCAAGGTCAGTGCTTCTGCTTTTAGATTTCTTTATGAAAAAGGAGAAAGCAAGCTGCATTTTCAATTTATTTTAAAGGCTCTGGCACAACGCCAGCCACTAGGCATTCAAGAGGTGTTCTGTAATCCATTCAACTGTAACATAAAGTTTTGTAAAAGGTATGCTAGCATAGTCTGCACTGGCTGTGCTAATCAGTAATGTTCCATTAAATTGGCCACTGTCATATTAAAGAAAGATCTACACAGTTTGTGCCCTCTTGTAACAATAATATTTGACAATAATTACAGTGATACCAAGGTGTAGGTGGTCCAGTTGGCAAGAATAACACAATATTTCTCTTTAATAGTGACTTGATCAAACATGTGTGGGTGCTTTGTTGAGGCTTGAAGAGGATTATAATAGCTGAAATAAGATGAGATAATTTGCTGACAAAGTTGTTTCTTCTTTAGGAGAACACATCCTTCTGTGCATGTGTGTGTGTGTACATGAACATCCCCCCACACAACCACCTCCCAGAGAAAATAACCCTTAAGCAGCTGTGCACTGAGAATGCTGGTGGGGTGGAGCACTATGCCAGAGGGAAGAGGGAAAGCATGACAGGCTTTGTCTGTTTGGGAAGAGGCTTTAACAAACAAGGGCACAGCATTGAGGTTTCTGCCCTCAATGAACAAATGGTGACTGTGACATGGCAGACTTTGTTCAAGGGTAAGTTTTGTTTAATACTGCAGGGCCACCTTCCCAGCTCTGGACAGCCGTGTCTGCCATGTGGTACAATTTTCCATACGTTACTTACACCAGCACAATAAATAAAACAAGCCAGAGCACTGAAATGATCACCATTTAAGAAGACAGCAAACCTCTCTATCCTCACTGCCTACAGAACACAGGAGTGAGCCACCAGCAGCAGGAGCTCCTGAACCAGGTGTCCTCCCAAGCACCCACATTGCCCCCTCCTGTGCTGAACTCCCAGCTGCAGGGCCGCATGATTCACTGGGCCAGACAGCTCTACGGTGCAGCCCCACCAGGGGCTTGGGGGCAATTCTTACCAACAGCTCAGCTCAGAATTCTTCATGGCGTTCTTGACAGACCATGGTGTGACAAGGCCCTTCTGCATCCCCAGCCTGCCTTGGTGTGGCAGGTGAGGCCAGTGAAAAATGGCAAAAGGAGAGACTGCTGCTGCTGCTGGAATAAGCAGCACCCAGGAAATGGCCAGTGGTGGGAGCTGGAGTTGTGGTTTTGATGTTGTATGGAGGTGTGTATGTGTGTGCAAAATGAAAGAAGCCTCAGCTTTCAGAAATAAATCTTTGAGACGACACAGGAACACAGAATGGCTGGGGTTGGCAGGGGCTTCAGGAGATCATCTAGTTCAACACTCCTGCTCCAGCAGGACCAGCTAGAACTGGTTGTCCAGTACACTATTGTCAGGTTTTGAGTATCTCTACAGCTGGAGACTTCACAACCCCTCTGTCCAACTTACTCCAGTGTTTGACCACCTCCACGCTTAAGTGCTCTTCTGTGTTCAGAGGGAGTTTCATATGTGTCAGTTTGTCCCCATTGCCTCTGTCCTGTCTCTGGGAACATGCAACCTGAGCCAGATGAATGAACTGTCAATTCACACAGTGAATTCTGGATTCATGGGAGTCTGCACAGACATAGCAATCGGCCTAATGAAGAAACCTGGGCAGTTACAATCTGTCCTAGGGGAACTGTATTTCTTCCTTCATTCCTCTCTACTCCTTTCCACTATCCTGTCCAATTTATCAGGAAAGCCTAGTGTGGACATCTGCAGAGATGACAACTTGAATATACTGAAATGCATGGAAGAAGTGAACGGGCTGTGGGATGTTTATTTGCTGGTGCAGCGTGGTAAGGATGGTTATCTGGGCCATCTGTGGAAATGTCAGATTTTCTTCAGCTGTACATGAAGGGTGAATATAACCAATGCTTCAGACTTCAACTTGCTTAGCCAGTTCACAACTTAGAACTGAATTTTTACCATGATGATTTAAATAATTTGGTAATTTCTTTTTTTTGTGAGAAGAATAAAAATTTGTATTCTGTCAATTTCCAGATGTTTTAGCCCCTTCTTAAAACAATAACATAACTAAAACTGACTGCCCAATTTCAATGAAGCCCTGTATTCAATCCCTGGTAGTGTGTACCCACAGCCTCTAGCATTTTACAATGCAAACCAGTCGTTAGCAATCAGAAGAGAAGCCAGGACTAATACTTCCTATTGCACTTACTGGTGGTACCTTAGGAGGTTATGAAGAGATAATGCCTGAACTCCCTGTGATTTCCCCTGCTTTTCCTCAGTGTCTCTCTTGTGTACTCTTGGTGGTATTCAGAGGACACCAGGGTACCGGCGTGCCCACAAGTGTTCACCCCACAGGAAAGGTGCCCCCCCACACAAAGTGACACATTATCACATTGATTCAGCACAGATGCAGTGGAGCACCACTGCTCCGTGCTCCAGCACGGCCACCAGCTCCCGGGTGGCCCCAGTGCAGCTGCTGATGTCCCGACCTGATGCAGCACATGGGCCACACAAGATCATAGCCTGAGTTAATATGGCCACAGGCATATTTTCTGTGATTGTTCTGCTCTCCACCTTCACTTCATGCTAAGAATACTTTTGTTTGAGACAGTGGCAAAGACTGGCAGACCCCAGAAATCACCTGCTGCAGTTTCTGCTCTGACTTTTCCCAGGGAGGACAAGAAATCCCTTATGGAGTATAGCTCATTGCCCCCCCCACCCCATCGCCCTCAAATCTGGAAGACTTCCCTGGATGACTTCCAGCAACTATCCCATACATCAGAATAGGCTTTTCCCTCTTTGTCCTAGAATATGTTGAAATAAGCTGACAATAGCAAATAAAAAAATTAAATAACTAGCAGAGAAACTAGAGAGAGACAGCAGTTGCTAGTGAAGGATACTGCAAGATGGTCACTAGTTAAAACAAACAGGCTCAGTTGTAGTTAGTCTTCAAAGATTTAAAAGAACCACTTTACAATACTAGTACTATATGGTCAGTAAAATGATTTCTGAAAAGTTCTAGGTAATTTTGAGATACAAGTTATTATCCTGTCCTTGATTTGTTAATTCTCAGTAACCAGGAGGTGTGAACAGGAATGTTATTAAAGCCACCTGAAAGCACGTAACTGAATTTTAATTAGATGATGTTATAATTGTGCTAATTCTGACAAATGCTTTGTTGACTTGTCTCTGAAACAACAATAGAAAAAGAAAATTTTGTTTCTTTCAAGTTTCTAGTTTGTCAGCCCAGTAACTCCACCTCATGTTCCTGCTCTGTATATTATCTGGAGATGAGCATAAAAAAATTAGTGGGCATTCATTTCCATAGGTGTAACTATAAAATAGTGTGAGAGAGATTTTAATCACATTAAATAAAGTAATTTGCCCTCTTGCAAGATAAAACACATCAACAAAACAGTCTAATATTTAGAATTTGGAAGAAGTATTTGGAGAGGAACCTGATTCAGAATAAAAAGCAGTTCTAAATTCTTTAGCCCTTAAAGGTCATACCTGCTTTAGTAGGGTAATTTTAAACACATCTGAGACACTATTCAAAGTAATGAGATTAGAGCTAATGGGTTCATTCACCCATCATCACATTTTTTCTGTCCTTAATGGGTGCTTGAAAATAAAAAAAAATTTGATTTTTGTCATCCAAAGAGGAACAACAGTGAGCATGAAAGAATAAGCAGTTTTCACAGAGAAGGAGATAGTTTGATTTGGCCTGACTGCTCAAGGCATGAGACATCCTGCTCAGCTAAAGGATGGTGGAGCCTCCACTCTTCACAACACTGGGTATGTTCTTAGCATGGACGGTAAAGTTTCATGTGAGGGTTGAACAGTCAGCAGCCAAGGCACCCAGCAGGTGTGAAGCCTCAGCACAAGCAGGGGAGTACCCTTTATGTGCCAGCAGAACCTGCCTTTGCTGGAAAGTGAGAGCAGCTCAGCAAGTGTAAGGCAAAGCTTCTCGGGAAGTTTACACTGGTTATTTCAAAAAGAGCCAGCTGGCCACCATCACCGGTAGCTGAAGCCAACATGCAATTTAAATCAGACCACAGGCAGAGATTTATCTGTGCTCCATCTGTAATGTGGGGATCAGATCGAACTGTGCAACTTTGTGTTTGCGAGGTACCTTGAGACTGGGTGTAAGGCCAAAAGGGAGTGCCAAAGATTCTGTTATTATGAAAAGCCATTCAAAGATAAGCAAATGTTGATGTTAGCAAAAGCATCAACTTCCAAAGCCTTTTTAAATTCTTCTGTGAAGTAAATTAATTTACATATGAAATACCCCAAATGTATTTTCTTTGGTAACGGCAAATTATCTTCCTATCAAGTAAGTACAGATTGCAGAAACCTAATTGGACTTTAACAACTTGTGAAAAATTATGGATGTTATATTTTATACATGTAAATGTTTGATTTTGTTTAAAAAACAGTCCCCTACCAAAGAAAAAAATCAATACATTTTATGTAAATGAAGCTAAACATAAATGTCCCTATTGTAGCCTCAATTTGTTTATGTAACTTCCATCGGCAGCACTAGATGCTGTGCACAAATCCAACTGAGCGATATATTGTGTTAGCAAGAATCTCACAAATACAGACAATTACCTTTTTTTTGCACCTGGTGCTTACCAGCATTCTTTGTTAGTTGGATTTCTTGAAGAAGGAAACATTTTTATGTAAATCTCTAATGTCTCCTGAAGTTAAATAACCCCAAAACGAAACCACCACCACCACCAAAAACCCCACAACAACCGAGCATAACTACAAAAAAATCACAAACAACTCTTAAAACACCACCGTGTCATGGTGTTGTAAATTTCACAAAAGTAAAGAAGCCCTAGGTATAAACAGCTTCTCTGTTCCGAAAGAAACAAAAAAAGGAATACTGAAATAATTATCAGTGGTCTGAGTCTCTGGCTTATGTAAACATATACTGCAGGGACCTGGTTCAAGAAATCCTTTTCCACCCATTCTTCTGCATGTATGGCCCCTGCAGAAGTTTATAACAAGTCAAATTTGAGTGCTCAGGTAACACAGGAATTACCCTCGTTCTTCAGAGCATCAAAGAGGAAGGTCTGTCAAGAGACAGAGACCCTTATTCCCCAGATGCTGTTGTACAGAAATGGCAGCAGTCCCAACATCCAGGCTGAATAATAATTTCTGTTGTTCAAGAAACTTGTGGCATTTTTTGAAAGTCTGCAACATTTCCACCACTTAAGGTAAAACGCTAAAAGCTGACAGTGACAAAATACCTATGATTAGAGCTATGCTCTTTGCTCAGCCTATATATTCCTCTTTCAGTTTGGATAAGTTATTAACTTCTGGACTTTGCCACTTCCTTTAAAGCATCTGCAGTATTCTAGAAATTTTGCGTGTTCAGCCAAAACCCTAACAAACATTGTAATGGTTCAGCTCATGCCTCTGCCAAAATATCAGCAGTGCCACATGCTAAACTGGGAACACATGGACACTGATGCAGCAGAGAGAAATAGAGGGAGAAATAGAGAATGTCTCCTCCCTCCCAGAGCTTCTGCTCATCTCTGTCCACTCTGACACCACTGATTCTGTGGGCTGTAGTCCTGCTATGATGTAGTTCTGTGTCTCCCACCCCTCCAACAAAATGAGAAATTTCCTTTGGATTTCCTCAGTGAGCATCCAACTAGACCCCAATACCAGAAATTATTTGGTCTCTTCAGAATCACAGTCTTGTCTACTGCAAACCAATTTCAGTTTAATTGAACTAATTGCAACTCAATAGAATACTCTCTCTTTGGAAAAGTACAGAATGGCATACACTAAAGTATATTTAAAATAACCTTTCTAAAGTAAGTTTAGGTACTTGAAATGCATAAAGTGGCAGATCAGTCTGGCACTTGACCTCAACTCAGCCCTCTTGCATGTACAGGGTATGATGCAGTCTTTAATTATATGGTTACATAATTATATTTCCACAGAAACCCAGATTTCTTCAGTGGAGTGGGATATTGAATGAAAGCATATGGCTTTAAAAATGTATTTATGGTAATTTAAAGAGATTAAAAAACAACCAGTACTGAAAAGATCATTTATCTCAGCAGTAGCAGATGGGGCTCCTGCTGAGATCAGGACTTCATTGTGCTCTGCTCCGTACATGCACATTAGATCAGACAGCAGTTGTTCCAAAGACTTTACAGTCTAAGTAGGGCAGTCAGGCAAAACTACAGGAAAAGGAATTATTTCCTTCATGTTACTAAGGGGGAAGTGGATGTACTGAAGCACAAATAAGTTACAGCAAGGTCAAGTGACTGAATTCAGCTTTGCTAAGGTGAAACCAATTTTAACCCATTATAACTGGCCTCCTGATCTTACACTGGTTTAGAGCTACTGTCTGTAAGAGGAATATAGTTCTAGGCATTCACAGATTTAGAGATTGGAAAGTGTTATTACCATGTGCTAGGTTAGTATTAGTAGTTTCCCATTATTCCAGATGTCTCTAAGTATCTGAAGGGAGGTGTCAGAGGATGGAGCCAAACTCTGCTCGGTGGTGACAAGAAACAGGAGAAGAGGAAATGGACAGAAACTGATGCACAGGAGATTCCACCTGAGCATGAGGAAGAATTTCTTTACTGTGCAGTGACCACTCACAGGAACAGATTGCCCAGAGAGGGTGTGGAGTCTCCCTCACTGGAGATATTCAGGAGCTGTCTGGAAGCAATCCTGTGCCATGTGCTCTGGGATGGCCCTGCCTGAGCAGGGAGGTGAGACCAGATTCACCCACTGTGGTCCCTTCCAACCTGACCCATTCTGTGATGCGCTGCTGGACTTGTTTATCAATGGTACAACTGTGACAGTTTTGCTTTTCCCTTCATGGCCAAGTCAAGCCAAGCTGCTCATTAACCTTGCCCTAGTAGATAATTTTGTTACATAAAATTAAAAACTATCAACTAATATTTCCTCCTAAGACAGAAAAGTTCAGAAATGGCTTCACAAAATAAACTAAATTTAGCAGCCTCAGAATTAGCAGCTAGTTGGGTAAGCATGTTACACAAGTATGACACGTTTTAATTAAATTCACAAGTTCTTTGCAAAGAGAGGCAAAGCATTGCTAGCAAACAGAGTGCTGAAGGTCAGGGCTAGGGATAATTTGTCTCTTCAAGAATCAATGGTACCTAACAAAAAACATGCTGTGATCTAGACTGAGTGGATTCAAGAACTTCAAGATCTGAAAAAATCTGATGAGAAAAGGTCACTGAAATTTTGCTTATCCAGGAAAAGGTTTGTCAAAGAACAGAGACTTCCTTAAGGCTTGTAAAACCCTTCAGCTGACAACTTCTAGACAACCTGCCAAAAGATTTCTTAGTTCTCCTTTGTCTGCTTTCTCTCACCCAAATATGCTGCAGAATAGTTAGTTAAACGGAGTTCTTCTGAAAGGTGTGTGCAGGTTAGAGAAGATTTTGAACAGAAAATCACTTAATAATGTAATGTTATTTCAAAATAATATTATGCTTGGTTGCTTATGTGGTCATCTGACATGCAAAATCCAGTGTATTTCTTCTTTTGAGGGGAAGGCTGGAGCAAGGGTATTTTTATTATGTGCATGTGTGTGTTCCAGGTAAAGTAATAAGATACAACACATTATTCAATTCAGTTAGTATGGTTAAAAAAAAAGTTTTGTAACACAGAGCTCACATTTCCTTTACAGCAATGAATTTCCAAACAAAATTTTCATCTACAAACCCATATAAACAGCTGCAGTGCTTTTCAGGCCTCAATGATACAGGTAATATAGAGAATACAGCTAAACCCATTTGCTGAAGCAGAAGAATCAGTCTCTCATATTCTGCATGCTTTTAACCAGCTGTAGGACATACCTGAAGAAACCTTGCCATTTTAATAGTCTATCATTTGTAAACATTACTATATATTTCAAAAGAGCAAACCTGGTTCAGTGCAGAAGGAAAGCCTTTAGTCTGAATAGACCTATTCAGACTTTTCTAATAATCTCTATCAGACCTTGACTCAGAAAGAGCATTCCTAATATAATATGTTAATGAAACTCTTAGAAGATTCAGGGTCAAGCCTTTGAATCTACAAGGGGAATCTTGAAGCCCAACTCTGCTTCTTTCTCACAGCTCTTTGCTATAGTTAATGGCAATAGAAGTGGCAATCTCCTTTTACACTTACCCTAAACAGCTCTGAAAATGAGACTAGCTGGTTTAAATAGAATAGGAAAGGGTATGGGGAATGTAGAAATTCCCATTGTTGACAAGATCCCAGCATTGGGATATATCCAGCTCCCTCAGCCTGGCCCAGTAGGGATGGTGGGCAGGAATGGTGGGCAGGAGCTCCGCAGCTCCCTCAGCCTGGCCCAGCAGGGATGGGGCAGGAATGGTGGGCAGGAGCTCCGCAGCTCCCTCAGCCTGGCCCAGCAGGGATGGGGCAGGAATGGTGGGCAGGAGCTCCATGCCCACCTGCCCCAGCCGTGCTGCCCCTGAGCCTGAGCCGGCTCAGAGTATGCACAACAGCCCTGTGTCTGTACCGGGCCTCGTGTTTTAACAAGAAAACACACTGATGAGGAATCTGTTATGCCAATATGAAACTGTTTTCTTCCGAATATGCAGAGTTTAAGGGAGTTCCACCCAGCAAGGAATTCCTGTTTCATCGGGTGCTGGAAGGCTGCTAGTGGAAGTGCGGGCATGTCTGTCTCTGCTGTGGGGCCACAGCGCTCACTACAACCAGTATGCAAATAACATCCAACATAAACACGCTGGAAATCCAGTCTCTGACTCACAATGTGTGGTGCCTTTGAACTCAATTGTTTTGTAATTTCTGGCAAATGGAGGAAAGATGACCAAACAAAAGAAGTCAAGGATAGAATGTGTCTTTGCTTTCCACTAACCCATTTCTCCCTCATCATCTGCCAAAAGTAAACTTTATTTTCAATAGAAAAATAAATCTACCTAGACTTTATATACAGAGAATTGTTTTTAAAATTCATTTTAGTTTAAGGAAAACACTGCCTTATTACAGTCATGTTTTTAAACTATATCAGCAGGAGAAATTTGGTCTTTAATAGTTGAGGCAGGGGATGAAACACAGGCAAAGAGCAGAAAGGGCTTATTCTGGTTGAAGTGCCCCTGCACGCTGTCTTCCAAATATCGGGATGAATACATAGCCAACTGTGGCAGATTGCTTTCACTAGTGCTCTGTTGGTCGGTTAGCAATGCTAGCCTCGGAATTAGGCATTTTGTCATGTTTCACTGCTTAGCTGGCTCTTCTCAGACTTGAGAAATCTCATGAAGATAGAACCTTTCCCTTCCCTTATACAGACTCAGATCCAGAACTGGTACAAATTGAGACGTCTCATCACATTCTGTGTGGCATGGCACCCAGCTCCACTGAGGTTCCGGTCTTCTCTTCCACAATGTGGGCACTGTCACTGCTCCACTTGTAACTAGTGTGATAACTATTACCCCTTTAGATGGGCCCGCTCTGGGGAAATTCTTGTGTGCCTTTTGAAGGCAGTAGTGCTTCAGGAGTCAGTTCTGCAGGCTGGCTATTACTTTGAATTTGGAACATTTCCTATGGGATAATACTAGAAAAGTTTTTCTTTCCCTTTGCAGTCATGAAGAATTTAGGTATTCAGAAGCATTTTTCTTCTTTGCATATTCAGAGTGAACAAGATCAGGAAACTGGTTCATGAAAAACACACTTTTTCTCCTGCTATCCTACAAGCCAGATTGCACAGTAAAGTGAACTGAGAAAATCAGCTGCAGAAATTATTGTGCTGGCATGAGATAGGGGTAACACAGGGGCAGAAATGAACAGCCAAGGGCAGCAATTATATAAACCAGCACAATTATCAAAACATTACCGAGTGAAAAAAAGTCCCATAGTACAAACGAAACAGGATGTAAAACTGACCAAAAAATATACCCTAAAAGTAAGGCTCACTCTGTTTAACTTTATGCTCTTGGCATAGTTAATGTGGATTGAGGCATCAGAAATGAACCCCCATCATCTGCTCTCTGGTTTGCTGCATCAGCCCCTCAACTCCCTGGCTTCCCTCAAAACAAACAAATCTCTAATTCAGAGAGTTGGTGTGACCACCCCAAGGGAGAGTTCCTGGCAGCAACTGTGGGCAGCCACTCGCTTGCAGGCTCTGACAACACCACTGTCCTCATCAGAGCACGAGATGTGACTTTGTCTCCGTGAGCAGATGTGTTCCTTTGAAAACCATCTGAAACATTTGGCTGGTAGAGAGGCTGATCAAAACAACGTAGACTTATGGTACAGATATGAACTAAATGCACTGTAAAGGAGACTGTGCTGGGGGTTATCTAGTAAGTGAAAGTTATACTGAGGATAAAAGAGTTATTTTTAATTTATATGCAGTCTAATAGATTATGTATGTTTATTTCTTTGTGTTAAAGATTTAACTACACATCATGATGATACTGTGTCTGCTTCTTTTTGCAGAGCTGACTTTCTCTGCTCATATCCTGCACTGCTACTCAAGGAGCTCATCATACTTTTTTTCAGGATAATATTTTCCTCACTTCAGCCAGATGAGCAGCCTTTATTGTTTTACATCTAATTACCTGCTAAAGAGTCACATAGTTCTGAATCAAATGCATATGAATCATAGGCAGTTTTTATTTTGTTTTTATAATCTGAAAGACAGAAGCTTATGAGAAAACAAATGTAGTCTTTCAAGTTTTTTAATCAGCAGAAATTTCAGAGTAAAAACCAAAGTAGTTCCATGATGATGTTGGCTTTACTGTGATAGGGAAATATACATGTAACTAAATTTAGTCCCAAATTACTTGAAGACAATGACTGTGCTGCTCTGCAAGTAGAGTGTCTTATCTTTTCTGTTTATGTGATAGGAAATTAACCACCTGTGTAAAATAATGTGACTAACTTTTTCAGACAGTGGTGTATCTGTTTTCTCTTGAAGGCTTTGTTCATGTTTTTCTTGCTAAATTGTTCAAGCTCGCATTGAGGACTCACTTTTGAGGGACAGGCTGAAATGCTCTTGTTCAGGAATATCTTGTAGAACATAACTTCACTGTGCATAAAATGCTATGCTGTAATGCTCTGCAACTTTGAGCAATTGAACATTATTTTCTAATATTTTATAGACATTTCCAGCCCAGCAATTCTACAGAGAAATAAAACTGTTACAGCTTCTGTTGTAACAATGGAGGCCTCTTATTACAAGAGTTCCAGGCTCAGTTTTTTTAAACATATAACAAGACAGATAAGGGACTTAATTTGGTGGTGAGGGTTTTTTTGTTTGTTTGTTTTAATGTTGCTTCAAAACTGATGACTCAGTTTTGGAAGTCTTTTGAAATACTGCGCATCATAATTGTCTCTGCCTTTTCTGGTTCTTCTATATTAATCTTACTTTGTGTATCAGCAGCAAGATATCAGACATGGTTTTGTCTCTTTCTAGTCTTCTGAAATCTGCTTTTGATTGCAACACTTTGTACCAATTTTGTATATCCATCCTGCCCACCATTCCTGCCCCATCCCTGCTGGGCCAGGCTGAGGGAGCTGCGGAGCTCCTGCCCACCATTCCTGCCCCGTCCGTGCCGGGCCAGGCTGACGCTGCACAGCCTCAGCTGCGGGATCGGCGCAGCTGCTGCGGGGCCTGGGGGAGCGGCGTGGCTGCGGAGAGTGCCAGCGTGCAGTGAAACCAGACTAACGAGGAGCCCCGCCCTGCTCCCCGCCCCTGCCATGTACCTCTGAGCCAAACCTTGCACTTCTCTAACCCCACAGTGAACCTGCTCAGAGCACTACACTGGCAGAAAACTCACCCTACCAAATGAACAAACAAAAATTTGACAATGTTTCTGCCAGATTTCCTCCCTCCACCACTTGAGCCAAGTGCTGGTGCTGCAACAGCCAGCCAAGGGGCAAAGAATGCAGTGTACTAATCATTAGGTGAGTCCCATTTTGATAGCAGCCAATGCTGGATCATCTTGGTTAAGGTGTCAAACCACATCCTTATGAGATACAGACATTCTTCATAGCCTGCTGTAGGCCTTAATGAGGGGATGGACATACATAGCCTTGAAAAAGCACCCCTGAGAAGACTTGAACATATAGAGGACATTAAATCTGGCAGATAAGCTCTGCACTCCCTTTCTAAGGAGGAGGGAAACCCAAGATCTTTTATTAAGTAAGAGGGTTAGAAATAGAGGAGGTGCTCATAAACGACAGCAGATGCTATGGCAAGGCCATTTTAAAAAGCTTTCAAATTTAGAATTTTTACAATTGTATTTGTGCCCCAAGGATGCTTGAGAGAAACAAGAAAAACCTTAGATGAAAAGAAAACAGTCAGAAGTGTGACTCCAGGGAAGGGCAGGGAGGGAAGGCTCTGTAGCATGAAAGTAGCTGAGGAAGTGAACATGGAAGCTGAGAGCACAAGAGTGACCATTTGGGGCACAAGACACTGTCTTTAGTTTTGGTCGATGAACAGAGCCACACGGGAGAGACACACATGGTGTGCACACAGAATGCTTCCCTTCTCCATTTAAAAGGCATGCTTAGGTCAGGAGCTCTCTCTGGGCTAATTGCTTGAGCCTGAAATGGCACTGCTGGTGTCTGGGAAACTGTTTCTATTTATTATAAGCCTGTTCCCCAGCCTGTAACCAGCACAGACTCCACAGGCAGGATCAGACCTTTCAGATGTCACACTGCCTTGCTGGGCAACTGATGTCACTGCCTCCTCTGTCTGACATCAGGCAAGTTAAGGAAAGTTAAGGCTCTCTTTTTTCTTTTCTTTTNGCTTGTGCTAACCAGCTGCCATTATTTCAAATGGAAAATGTGGTTGGTAGGGCAGGTTAGCAACTTGTGTTATCCTGTTTCTGACCGGTATCATGTTATCACGTGCTAGCACCTGCAAATGTGGATGCAAATGCACCTTATACCAAAACACTGTATTAACCTCTGAATTCCTGCATGGTAGCAGTACTAAAAAACAAAGCTTCTCTTTCTCTCCATAAAAGAAAGAAGGAAAAGAAAAAATTGGTGTGGGGCAAAATCCTCCACCTGTAAGGTTTTTCTTTTCTACCCTGACAATTTTTGTGTGTCAACTACAGTAGCTTTTCGTATCAAACACTGGCCACTCCTAACTGATGAGCTCACTGCTGTTTGCATCCTGTAGAGACATTAGGGCAGAAACTCAGCAACAGCAAATCAGTTGCTTCATTGAAGAAAAGTGAGCAGTGGTGATTTATGTCAGCTGAATCTAGATTCATCCTGCTTAAAGACACAGCTTGTTCCAGTAAGGAACCTCACTCAGCTTACAGGGGAGGGATGAAGCAGCCCTTAACCAGGTCAAAGTGCAGGTGGGGAACCACAGATATTACCAAACGTACAGAGAAACAAAGCCCCACCACTGGGCTTGAAAGATGTGTTGTAAGGAAATCACTGATTATACCAGTACACTAGTCCTATGAATTTTTCAGGAGGAGAGTCACACAGGCCAGGGGACTTTTGATTACTTCATGGTGGGAGTGTAAAAACACATGCCCAGGAGCAGCAGCAAAAGCATAGCTCCTTAGACAGCAAAACGCCTTCTGGAGTTCCCTGGTAGTGGTGGAGCGAGCAGTGCAGGGTGGAGTGACTGCAGATTTTTATATTTACTGAAGTGGTGCAGTGCTTTTTCCCCTGCAGGGGGAACGGAGCATGTGGAGGTACACCCTTCTCTCATCAGCTGTCTGCTATCCCTTCCCTTTGCCCTTTGGAAGTCACACCTTGTTATCAGCTCCATCTCTCCCTTCCCAAATGTGGCACATGGCATAAGATCTTGGGGAAACAATACACTCATTTCTGTTGTTCAACTGATATTAACTGTGTGTGCTCATTGCACTCTGAGAATCCCTTCTTGGATCAGTGATGCCATTACTGCAAATATCAGTAGAACTACAATAGACTCAATCATTCTCTCCTGCATTTGAATTTCATCTTGTATTGGTTCGTGCAACTTTTTCCAGGAGGCCACAGTCAGTTCCCATTGTTTTACTCAATACAGTTATATTGGTATTTCTAACTGTTTCAGGACAGAAAAAACTTGTTTGATTTTATTTCATCCTCCTCTTATGTATGGATGCAGTCATAGGTGTAAATGTTCTGTGGCTCACAGTTGACAGCTGTGTAGGTTTCTTTTCCAGTATTCTAGAAATTACAGTTTGCCTTTCACAATTCCTACTACATGCCACTCCTACTGCTCAGTTATTAGGCAGCAAAGCACATTTAAAAAAGAGAATTAGAGGGTGTTAATTCAGTTTAAAAGAAAAAAAGCCACTGAAAAGCCACATCACTCAATTCTGATTCAGAAAAGATTATGATCATACATGGGCAACAGTGCATTTAGTATTGCTAGACTGTGCAAGGACTCTGAACCTACACCACAAGGCAACATTTCCCTGCCATGCTATTGTAGGGAAATACCTACACTGTGAAGCAGTCATGGTGAATGTATCTCTCTCTGAAAAGTTAGTTTCTTCAGCAAGTAGTTAGAATACTAAGCAGTATTCTGTTTACCTGGATTTTAAAAATTTGTTTTGGCATTTGTTTAGTTAGTAGGACTGGCTGAAATATTCTGTAGCAGAAGGAGTTAACGATGTGGCACTGATCTTTAACCGAAATGAAAAGGTTTTTTTGTCAGGGACAGTGAATATTTACTCAAAGTGAGGGGTGGAAAAAAAAATCAAAGAATTTTGCATTTTTCTCCACATTCTAGGAATGTTTTGTCTTGCCTTATTTGACAGTTGCTTAGTAATTATTCAAGTCTGACATTATGAAAACTAATGTTATTCCACAGTATAAACTACCTTCAGAGGTCAGGTGGGAAAAGAGTATTCATGTCTTTGAAATACACAGTTTATCATTCCAAATTAGAACAAAACCACAATTAAAAACATGAGAAATTTCTCAGAGTAACAATTTTACCTCCTGACTGATAATTTGTTTTTAAGACCTCTGCGTTTTTTGCCTCATGAGTGATCTGCTGAATGGCCTTGTACAAGTCACTTATCCTCTTCGTGCCTCAGAGCAGATACAGCTGAGAGAGATACACACGAGCTATAACCGTGTGTCATTATGCCAGGGCAACGCAGTGTGTCAGCCTGACTATTATCTTATTCTACCTACATGGGGTGCATCCGTGCAGATTTTGCTTACCTAGACAAGTCTCCCATTTGCAATTTCTAATTAATGGGGTAAGGAACATATCCTGTAACTGCTCAAAGTTTAGAGAAATAATCCCTCTCTCCCTGCCCCAAACAACAACAATCATTTTTCCCTTTGTCTCTTATGACTGCAGTTCTTGGAAGCAGAGCTGCATATATGATGCAGCTAAAGGCAATTGGTAGTTGTTTTCAAATATCTGAGGTACTGTTTTCAGCTGCATAAGACTTTGTGATCTCCTGTTCCATGACAGCAAGAAAATTCAGTGCCTGTTTTTATGCAATAGCAGAGAGATGTGATTGAAAGTGCAAGTACACTCTAAAAAGAGCAGCCATGTCCAAGGAGGGCAGGGGGCACACGTGTAAGGGCAGCAGCCCTGGGGGTAGGGATCTGAGTGGCAAGACAATGTAAATAACATTTTGAGGTGCATTGTTTTTAGCTGCGTCTGAGATTGTCAAGTTGCTACACCTCTGGTTGCTGCAGCCAAAATGGACCCCATGGTTAAGATGCTTCCCTTCTGAGGAAGCTGCAGGTTTTGATGAGCTCTCTTGCTCGAGTGAAGACCTTTCCTGCTAACTACAGATCAATATACAAGTTATCAATTGTGCCACCCTGGAAGCACTTAATCTATTAACAGCAGAATGTTAGAGGATATTACTGCTCAAATGCAAAGTCAGAAACATTATATTAAGCACACATTAGGATACCTGACATTAACTACAGCATGTTTACACAGTATACCTTCCCACAGCTTGTCTGCTTTAAATGCCTTTGCTGAAGTGGCAGGTTTCCATTCCACAGTTACCTGAAAGAGATGTGAGCAGGAGGAAACTGTCGAAGCTGCAGCTCTGTGCTAGCCATATGTTACTTGCAGATGCAGAAGACTTACTTATTAAAATTCAGAGCAGCTGTGTTCAATGATAAAATGATAACTAGTCTCAGCTCTTTCTCCAGGGAGCTGAACCATCATCATCTGTATAAGGGAAAAACAGTGAACGGTTTCCAGTGAACTGGATGGAAAGTCATAGACAGCCAAAGGAAGGACACAGGACCAGGAACTGGTTTTGTTTGCAGCATTTATTCAGGTCAGCTCACAAGGTGAGGAATCCTTAAAGGACCTGCACACTCCACAAAATCAGACTTATTCTAGTATATCCTTAGCACTTTCTTCACTCTGTGTGCATGGGAAGCTCCCTTTAAAGTTGCCATTCCTATTAAAAGCACTTTTATAATCTTATCCCTTCTAATTTCAGCCTCAGCTCAGCACCCACTATTTAACTGGCAGCTGATCCTCTGTAGCTGTGTGAGCAGCCAACAAAGGTCTTCCCACTTTTTATCTGCTGCTCTTTATTACAACTGGAGCTGAAAAATAAGATGACACATCAAAAGGATATGGTCTGGATTTCAAATTTCATAGTATTCAGGGTTTTGTTGATTCCCTCATTTAGTCTTCAGACCACTTTAAAAAGTCAGTCCCCAATAGCTCATTTCACCTCTGGATATCAAGTTCCCTCACACAAACTCACAGTGTGTCTGGCTGCACACTCCTACACCATTTTACTCAGAACTGGCTCTTACATGCTACCCCTCAAGCTGACGACAAGTCTCTGGTAGTATTTGATGGTGCTTCCAGTATTTGCTCTTACCTAGCTCTCGCAATTGCTGTTGCCCTTTCCGCCGTGGCAATAAGAGGGTGTTGCAAAGGCCAGCTGACTCCTTTTAACTGGGCTGCATGCCCTCCACACTCCTGATCCATCTTCTCTTGAGCGATATTGTTTTCATTGAGGATTCAAATCCATTAGTGGAAGGAGGCTAGGGACATAATGCATCTTCAATGTTTCTTTTTGTGAACACTTATTTTTCCTTCTTTCTTGTAATTCTTGAATTTACTTTATTTAAGCCCTGAAACAAAAATCACTCAGGCTTACTCAGCAAGTGTGACTGGTGTTCTCAAGACAAATCCTCTCACCAGTAAAGCTACAAGCATAAACCCCAGTGGGCACATTTGTTAGCCTCCTGCCAGTGTGGCATGGGCTGTCAGGGTTGGAGGACTACGCAAAAAACCTCCTTTTTCCACGGGAATGCACATAGGTGCACTCTTTCCTCTGAGAATTCTGGTGATTTTCTTATTTCTGCCCCTTTTGGGCAGTGAGTCCAGAGAGGAGAGGCAAGAATGAATCCTCAGATTTTCTCCCTGCTCTGGGCACTGCAGGCTACACCGTCCCAGTGCATAGAGCACCTCCATTTAGTTTTCTCCAGGATCTACACTCTCCTGCTGGGGGACGTCTCTGCCACTTGCATCTCACTGTGAGCTCCAGATCCAACGATGCCCTCAATCAGTGCCAGGGATCATTAAGTCATGACCAACATGCTTTTGATCAGTGCTTAATCAACTGCAAATCTAAAGTCTCAGAAATGAAAGATTTCCCCCACATGCTGTGTTTTTGCAGTTCCTCACATAAATGCGAAAGGCTTCAAGAAACACAGCTAGGGATGAATGGCTGCAGTAGACAAAAGTCTGTTCCCACAATACATTATATATGCAGGGCTGTTGCTTTTTAAAATTCTCTTCTTGTGTCAGAATAGGAGACTTACAAGCCTTTCTTCATTTAAATATGTGTTGTTGTCACCAGATTTCTAAATGATAATGTAGACTTTTGCCTATTGATAGTACCACTCTGACCAAGATGTGAAGGTGACACACCATCCTCTGCATCTCTTCATAGAATTATATTTTCATTCATTATTTTTAGCTGAAAGCTGGTGTGGTCAGGAATCTTGCTTCACTTGTCAGTCACTACCTACAAGTAACTGAGTAGTAATTTGTGACTGGGAATAATGACAGTTTTTCTCCATCATGGAGTCAGTGGAATTGCAGCATGGCAGTGGCCAGCAAAGATGTTTCAGAGCAAAAATCACAGCCATCACAAATAGGTGCATGCCAGAAACTCTACCAGAGTCCCAACACTATCACAACCACAAGCTCTTAGCAATTCTTATACTTGAAGGCAGTTCAAGCATCCTATGCCAGTTTTGTGCTAGAATTGACTAATGTTTTGTGGCTGTACTTATGAAGATCAATAACCTTTCCTTCATACAAATATATACCCATAAGCTGTTATCCACTCCTACTAGCCTTACTTTTCTCAAGACCCAGGGGTCAATTACACTTATTTTTAACCTGGAGACATCCCTAGTTTTCATTCTTGTAACTGCTCCCTACAATTAGTTCTGTCCTCTCAGATGCTTCCAACCTACATACAATTTCACTTAACTCCCACCCCCTCCTTGTAAATCAGGAACATTTTCAGAAGCCTGTCTTTCTTCCATGGTCTGGTGCCAACACACAACCTGACAATGAAAACTCCACGGCTTTTTCCTTTTCACATGAAGTTTTATCACTTCTCTCTGTCCTTACCAAACAAATACGCTGTGCAAGAAAATCTTCATTTGTGTCTTCTGAGACAGGGTTCTGTACTATTGTCTGTACAAAGAGTCACTATCTGTATAGAGAAGCCGTAAAAAATAAAAGAGCAAGACAGAAGGAACCAACATCTGCATTTAAAACCAGGGCAGCAATGAAAAGGCCTGAGTGACTAGTTACAACTAATCAGTACAGAATCTGACCGATTTTCTATTCAACATTAGTTTCAGGTATTCTTAAAAAAAGTATTAATTTCTAATCATCTGAGAAAAATCCATTAGCTGTTAAACAATATGTTCACAGGGTCTTTTGCCCTGCAAGCTTTGTAATGTTCCCTCCTCCTTGCAACACTGAAATATAAAACCTGAGAAATTGCAGATTTTTATATAGATTTTTATATGCTACTGAATCACTTCAGAGGCAGAAGTACAATGCATCTCCCTTCTGAACAAAGTTGCAATAACTGGAAAAAACTGAACAGAATTTAAAACTAACATCAGCAAGCGCAGACGATTTTTATTACATTAAATGCATGGGAACTGTTGGTTTTGGTTTTGTTGTCATTTTTTAAAGCAGGTTCCATGTAGGAGAATTCCTATTTCCTTTTGAGGCACAGCTAAATCAAAAGTTAAACTTAGATGGCACAGCATGGGAGGGAAGATGGGACACTAGCCTTGCTAGGACCACAGTTACACAGAAGGAAGATGAGAAGATGGACAAATGGGAAACTCACTGATTATTTCCATTTGCTTTCTCTTTCTCAGGGATAATCATAGAAGACAATACTGGAGATAGACACATTTTTAAAAGTATGTATTTTTACAGAAATGTAAGGTGCAATGAGGCAGCAATCCACAGTTGCAGAACAGAATAATACAAAACAAGGAAAACATAAGTATAATATAAATTGCTATGCAACCAGTGAAGATGGAAAATACTAGAACTGTAAATGAGACAAAGAGTGGAAGAATATGGATTACTAAATAATTAATGTGCAGTAAAACTTTTAGTTTTAGTTTTTCATACCAGTTAAAATGAAAGTTGAATTTCTCCAATTGTCATTCTGGTTTGTGTGTAAATTGATTAGCAGTAGCAATTGCTGCTTTAAAAAACCAAACAAACAACCCTCCCTCCCTGAAAGACAAAAACAAACCAAAAAACCCAAACAAGCAAATCTCAACAACCAAAACAAAAAACCCCAAAGCCCACCCAACCTCCCCCAAAAAACTGTTTTAGCATGACCCTGTAAAATAGAGTCAAGTTTTATGATTAGAAATACAGCCCTTACTTTTGATTATAGTTTTTTCTGTTTCATAGGGTGCATAGAAGATACTTAAAGTCTTTGGGAAGGAGAGAAAAAGAATAAATCAACTGTTGGTGTATCAGAGAGCTCTGGATGTAGTCAAAAGATCTCGCAGTTCAGACACAGAAGAGTTTAGAGGTGAATCTTTTATTTGCTGCTGGAGATAGTCTGGATTGTTTAGGAGCTGAAATTTATTACTGGCAGTGAGGATGCAGCTGATTTTCCATTACCTGGTATTACTGGGCAGTGGAAGGGTCACAATCAAATAAAACCTTTCAGGTCTGCCACATCTCAGGTGAGTTAACACCAACATGAGCATGTGGAATTTCAAGTTTTGAAGAAGATCAATAGCCTTGTGGCCTCCCCTAGCCCTGCACCTGAACTTCCCTGCTTGTGTGACAAGGGCAATAATGAAACAATGCTTCTTTATCATAGGCCGTGGAGCAGAGGCTGAGGCTCAGCTAGAGAGCAGGAAGGGAAACCCATTTTATGAAACCGGGAAGCCACACACAGTGAGCACAGGATGCAGCATGAATGACTTTGTTTTCCTTTTAAGGAGCCAAGTTCTTTCATAAAGAACATTTGCATCAGCCAACAGTAATAAACTCCCAGGCCTTGATGCATCACTGACACTGTCCTTACCCCCTTAAACTATGGGCCACACTCCAGATCCTCTGAGGAAAGCAGAACACATTTGGAGAAATGCACAGGGGCCTTAAGCCATATGACAAAGCCTATATACACAGTAGTAGGCACTAAGGCTGCTGACAAGTGTCCAGGCAGCACAGAGAGCTCTGCTCCCTAAATAGACAGATCTAAGTTACAAGTCTGATGTTTCACGATTTCCAACCTGTAAGAACAGGTTGCTAAAGAGGGTTGCTAAACCCTCGTGTTCTATGAGTTTAGAAAGGAGAATCTAGAAAGGAAGTAAATGGACACTCATATAATTGAAATCCAAAGGCACACAACATTAATATTAGTCTGGTATGTAACACCAAAGTCTCTGAACATTACAGTTTGCACAAGTGAAATCCATCTTGCATCACAGCAGAGCTATTTGAGCTGGTGTGCACAGATGCCAAGTTAACACGAGCACCAATGTGCACAGTTGCAGCAGAACCGTTCTATGAACACTGCAAGCAAGTATCTGCAAACAGTGAGGCTAATGGCAAATTTACCAGCAATAGGAAAGAGCTTTTTATCTGCATGCTAGCAATTTTAAGGCTTAATATCAGCAGTAGAAATTATGCACCCCTTGTTCTTTGTGTTCTGGACTTTCTTTTGCACCATCAGCCATTATGGCTCAAGGTCTGGACAGCTGTACCATCCTGGTGCCCACTCTTGCAGACCCAAAGAGGTGACCCAAGATTAGCTCCCCATCAGGGTTAGTACCATATGACTCAGTAATAGACCAGCACTTCTATTAATATCTATATTTCGACTCATAACATTATTATTAAAAGCATGAGATCACCCATAAAATAAGAGCAAGATTTAATTTATTTTTTCATTAAGACTTTATCCAGTGTTATCTAAATCTATGGTCTGTTGCCCTGTCTTTTGCAGTGTTCTATGTGTGATTCTGAGATAAAGTTTCTCACACACTTTCTGTAAACATAGCAATGTTTTAGTTAACTGTAACTTTAGTTTACATTCTTTTCTCCTGGGTGGAGAATGTTTGATGGACTATTCTGTTAACCTGTAAGGATGGAGGAGGTGGTAACACTGACGTCCAATCCACGGTTGTTCCTAGAAACATATAAATATGTAAAGAATAAACAACCAGGCCCTCTTTTCCTTCTGGCCTGCGACCTGTAAAGAACTCGGTTTCAGAGTGCTTCTTGTGGCCTAGGCCCCACAATGGTCAACATGGTTTTTTTCACTCACTTGCAGTATCACTCCTTTTACATGTCCTACACTGCTACAGCACATTGTGCTTCTGCTGATGCCAGTAACAAACAAAACAAAAAGGTATGCAACAAAAATCTACACATCAGAACTTTGCCTCCAGCAGAAAAAGCTTGCATCTTCCCCAACTGAAGTGCATCCACCTCACAGGGGGCAAACAGCAAGCGCTCAACAAGCAACTGTTCAAGGCTAAGCAATAGTTTAAGATGAGATTTGTAGAATCTTTGACTCTCTGCCACCTTCCAGTTTACTCAGCTTGATTTCTCTCATGCTTCAAATTAAAAAAAAAAATATATGAAAACATAAAGTATTCCACAATAAGTTTCACAGCAAAATATATCACTGGGCACCAAATAAAACAACAACCAATACAAACAGTTTGGTAAAATAGAAATTGGATTACTTACAGCCCTAGCAGCCTTCCATCATCTTCTACAGAGAGTGGGTGCCAATTAGAGTTATATATTTTAGTAAACTTTGTTGTTTGTGCTAAAAATGAGCACAATAAAAAAAAGGGCGGGGGGCACAGAAATCTGTTTAGGATTAACCCCTACCTCTGAGGTTGTGGTAACAAAAGTATTCCAACTCCCTGCCTCACATTATGGCCCCTGGAGAGCAAATGAGCTGTGTCTTTCTCACATGCAGGGCAAATTCACAACATCTGGCTAAGCAAAAAGATATTCCCCCACCAGAACCTCATCATGCGAAGCAAAGCTCCTGCAATTAAGCCAATCTGTTTTACCTCACTGCTGCTGTAGCTCAGCCCCACTGTTATAACCCTTTCTTGTTTGCATTCTTTGTGTAGCTCTTTTTTTATAGTCAATGAGTACAGCTCTTTTTGAGAAGGGATTGGATCAGTTTTGGAGCGTAAGAGTAAAGTAAAATGAGCACAGAGGCAGAAAAATTGAAATTACATATCAAAGCATACCTTAGATGGGCATCCTCAAGGTTGTAAATTCAAGTAATTTAAAAGCTACAAAATACGAAAATTAAATTTGTTTATGCAATTTTTTGGGGGTCCTCTTGTGGATATATGGTATAATAAAATCCTTAAAAAGCGATCACATGCAACTGATTCTTCTGAACTTTCTCCTTTTCATTGCATGAAAGAGACAATGTTCACTTAACAAGAAGCTATGCAATCTTTTGTAATTTTGTTTGTTTTTTTATTTTTTATTATTTTACTCAATATCTGGCCCATGCCTTACACCCAGTATAATAGTATACTTCTGCTGTACGGATAGAAGTATTAATTTTTTCTTGGTCAATTTTATCCTGTATTTTACACTGGCATCCAGTTGTCCCACTGGCAAAGATGATTTTAACATATTCGTGGTATGAGAATGGAATGAGCCAGACTGCAAATACAAAAGTGGGACAAAAATTGGTAAAGTAGAAAATACCCTGTACATTTTGGGGTCTGGTTCAAGATGTGTATATTCTGATTTTTTCTTTTTCATTCTGTTCTCTCAATGACTGTTTACACAGGTTAAAACAGAAGGAAGGTGGTAAGGACAGAAGCCCATTTAACCATCTGAATACTGAAAGTGAAGTTTCAAATGAGCCAAATGTTACCGTTGTATCACTCTTACTCTGTGAACAGAAGAAGCAAGTTCAAATGCCAATTTAGGAAAACTAGTGCAAGCTCCTATGGGGATATCACCACAATGATGCAGTGCCTTTCAGTATTTTTATTACTCCTGCAACATTCTTTGGCATTCACACTTTAGCTTTTATTTCAGACCACTATAAGGAAAGTTCCAATTGCTGTAAGGATTTCCATAACCAAAATACATTTTGAAAAATAATGCATAATTGAGCTAGATTGATGTGACTCTGTATACATCCTGCAAGATTGTTTACCTTCAGAAGTTTGTTATGATCAGTTGCTAGATTCCCACAAACTACTCAAAGTAAGCAGTTCTACTTTTGTTTTGATTGTTACTGCCTTACTCAAATCTACCTGAGCTTGCAGTTTCATTATTCTTTTCTTAAAGCTGGTTTCTGATATGAGACTGTGGCCCATATATCAATCGCAAGTTCCCTGTTCCAACTTCTTTTGGAATAAGTGTCACTGGAAGCTCCAGCCTCATGTGCTGCAGGAGCTCAGGTTAGCATTGCATTATATACCTGCAGACTGGTACACTTCAGTTCAGTCAAAGTATTTAAGACTTGTGTTTGACAGAGCCCTTGATAAATGGGTCTCTGCCAGAAGCAGCACAGTGAAAATCAGAACACCAGCAGAACACAAAGATTACTGGTAAGGTAGGAGATTGCAGAGGTTTCTGGGGATATTTTCCAAATGAAATATTTTCATGTCCTCTATGAACCTGGCTCACTTCCGTATAGCTGAACATGAAGACTGACTTTAGTCATCAGTGATTTATGTGGTTTTATATTGATCCAAAATCAGCGGCCTGGAGCTTTTCCTGAAAGATCAGTTAAGTACCACAACTGTGTTTTCATCTCTGCCTTTAGTCTTGGTTCATCTCAGACAGACAGTAACAGCTTTCAGGAAAATGTCTTTTGGGTAACAGGGAAAAGAGGAAATAACCTCCACTGTCAAGGATAAAACCATTGAATCATAGAAGTTTTAGATGAAAAAGGACCTTTAAGATGATTGAGTCCAACCATTAACCCAACATTGCTAAGTCCAGCACTCACTCCTGTCTCTAAGTGCCACATCTACATGTTTTTTAAATACTTCCAGGGACCGTGCCTCAACAACTTCCCCAGGCAGCCTGTTTTAATGCTTGATGAGCCTTTCCATGTAGAAATTTTTCCTAATATCCAATCTAAACCTCCCCTGGTGCAACTCAAGGCCATTTCCTCTTGTCTTGCCACTTTTTACCTGGGAGAAGAGGCTGACACCCATGTGGCTAGAACCTCCTTTCAGGTAGTTGCAGAGAGCTATAAGATCCTCCACCTCCATGTAAGCACATAGTAATTACAGTTGATCTTAATTTGTGTATCTTAAATTTAATGAGTTATGTGCATCAAATGCAAAGCTGAACAATTTTGAGTGCACTGGTTCATTAACAGAGACAAGCAAGTCAAAGTCCAATAAAGGTCATACCAGCTTATTGTTTTAAATATCGAGTTACAACATCCACAGCCAACATGAATTCCATGTCTGTGTGCAAGTACTCATATGGGGGTAAGACAACGCTTTTGCATAGGATTTAAAGAAAACCATTTTAAACTTCCAGACCATGGGAGCTAAAGCAGCAAAGAAAATTCATTGCCTCTCAGTACAACTTGTTATACAATTAATTTGATCTAGGAACAGAGTATTTACAGGGTAATTTGCAATATGTAAACTGTTAAGCACAAAATGGCACTCTTTAAGTCATTAAACACAATTCACCTTCATTACAGGCACAGTTGGGATCCAGGGATTTCTTTTTTTTTTTGTGAGTGTGAGCAGAAAAAAAGGTTGTTGTCAGGAGGATGACTTCTGTAGAATTCAATCAGGTCTAATACCAAGTATAAGTGATCAAAATTATGTTTGATCAACACAACTCACAAAATATGTCTTCTCAACAAGACTCTTATATTAAGCTTATTAATGCACTCAGGAATTCACCTTTAATGTGTAACTCTAGGAGCACAAAGCAGTTAATGTGATCACAGTCAAACTGCAATTAGGTTTCATCAAGACTGATAAAATGGTATTTTCCTTCATGCTAGATAAACTGTTAGTTAAGGGACTATATCATTGTATCACATGCTTGCTGGTTTTAATAAGCATACAGACTTGAAAAAGCACAATAGTGGCTGCTTTTTAGTATGTTTTAATCATCCCAAGTAGTAATTCCTAAACTGAAGTCTAGAACTACATACAGATTTTACTGTTTCACTGAGTGGTTTTAAAGATTCAAATTCAGTTTTTCTTCCTGTGATTTAAGCATCCATAAGAGAAATAACATTTTCCTAAGGATTCTGAACCTAATTAAGTATAAATTACCTTTCCTCATGTGAAATTCATGTTGATTTCAACCAGCAGAAAATTTGGGTGCAAGTACCAAACACTACAGTCTTGTCTATAATTTTGAAAAGATGGATGGGTCAATGGGCAGGTTCATTCTTGTGTGCAGTTTCCAAGAGCGCTCCCAAACTAGATAAATGCAGCCTATACATGTGACTTCCCATCTGTGTTCACAATCTAAAGAATACATTCAACAACATGGTTGTTCTGTACAAATAGGAACAACTCCAGTGTCAGTACTTACGTACAAGGCAGTAGGCATTAGTTGAACTCATGTGGATAACAAGAAGAAACAAGAAGAGTGTTTCTGACTAAAGGAAACCCTTAAAAACCAGATGAAGCCTCCTGTAAGAACTCAAGAGACTTTCACAGTGAAGTGTAAAAAGTGGAATTTTCTTTCCTGAGAGATGTGAAGTTGGAGTCACTATTGTCCTACCTTCTTATTTAGAGCAGATATTATCTAGTGAACATACAGCACACAACTCAGTCTCAAAAACCATCCCTAGACAAAAATTACTTGCAAAAAGAGGGAACTGACAAAAGCCAGGGATTTTGATTAAGAGAAGAAATAAGTTATTTCCCAGCATCCAACTGAAATACAATTCTTAGAACCTGGACTTTAAGAAATCACAGGCATTTCAATACTTTCCTTGATTCTTTTTTAATTTTAGCTGAACTATATTATGTATCTTGAGATGGTATTTCTTAAACCACATGATTATGGCAAGAGAGATTTTAAAAAAATATTTGTATTCTAGCTCATAGAGTTATTCACCTCTCTAACATTTTTGTTTGATGTATAAAAAATTAATAGAATGACCCAGACTTTTTTTAGCGTTCCATATAAATTAAAATCACAGAAACACAGGACAGAAGGGATCTCAAGAGAGCACTTAGTCAAACTCCCTGCACGAAGGAAACATCAAGAACACTTAAATCATCCTTACCATATTTAAACTGTTCTTAAAATTGCTAGTTAAGGAGTTTACCAGAATGTTTCTGTGTAAACCACTGCAATTTCTGAACACACAGAATTCAGAAGTTAAGCACATTTATTTTTTACATCATTGTAGGCCACTGAGTGTAGTTATCCACAACTTAAAAATATCTGGGTTGTATTTGAAAGTTATGTATTTCCTGTAAGTCTTTTACTTTCTGGGGTAATTAAGCAGTGTTTATTCAAACTTGCTCATATGCTATGCTTTAGAGAAATCTTATCATTTTTCTATATGTATACATCTCCTGTAGAATGTGGTATCCAAAATTATTTACCAGCTAAAGCCTCAGCCATGCTTAGCACAGTGATACAGATGCCTCCTATTTCTAATGTAACATTTCTGTTCGTACACCCCAAAACAAGTTCTTTTTTTTTGCAACACCATCCCATTCCCTGCTTATAGGTTAAGACTGTAACTCCTAGCATGTATTCTGAACTTTGTTACTGCTCTGTTTCTGACTGCACCTATTGATTTTACTCTTGTTGACACCAAGCCACTTTCTCAGTTTATCAAGATGTTTTTGAATTACAGTTTTGTCTCTCTAAGTGCTTGCAGCCAAACCCTTGTGTTTTGGTGTCACCTCCAAGTGACGTAACTGTATTCTCTATCTCGTCGTACAAGATACCAGTGAAAATAATATAAGAGCTGAGTGTAGAACTGGTCCCTGTAGATATCCACTTCAAATTTCCTAGTATTTGAGAGAATCTTTTAACAAGCCGTGCATTCCCATTACAGTCATCACATCAGAACTGCCCTTTTCCAAAACCCTTTGAGAAAGCAATGTTAGAAAATACCAGATTCTTTATGAAAGGTATATCCTATTTACCATTTTCTTCTGAATCACTTATCACAATCTGATAAAGAAGGGAGTTGTATTGCTTTGATGTGACTTATTTCCCATGGACATATCCACCTGTATTTTAATTGCACTATTTTCTTCCATTTCTTCCATGAAGAAAATAGTTCCTTCTAAGTAGATAATTTTACAGTATTTGTGGAGATCGATCGGTCTATATCACTCATATCTTCATCTTTCCATTTTTTTATTTTTGAAAGGAGATTCCATATTTAATTTTTACCAGTCTTCCACAAACTCGCCAGATTACTCAGAGATTATTTTGGTTAATGTCTTGGGGTGACTTTATGATGTGTATCCCCTATCACCACTCTATGCTCAGAAGATGAATTCTGTGCCTTTAAGCCTGGGTGCGAGAGAAAACCGAGCGAACTTTTCAAAACAGTTGCTCAAGGACACACGCAGATCTCTGCTCGTGGCTCGGCAGCAGGGAGAGGGGAGAGGCGACCTTGCTTTCCAGCCAGCGTTCAGCTTTTTCTCTCCGGAGAGAGTTTTCTTGGGACTTTGGGTTTGTTTCTTTTTCTTCTTCTTCTCTTCGGGACTGTTTTACAACACCGGAGCGTATCGGGGGAGACCTTTCATTCCGAGGCCCCTGGAAGGGGGGCCCACGGACCCAGCTCTGAGGAGGAGGGAGGCCACACCCAGAGAAGGACTCTGAAAATCTTCCCAGGTTTCCCTTCACAGTGAGGGATTTTATTATTTAGCATTATTATCCTTTTCTCTGTGTGTTTTGTTAAAGAAATAGTTTTTATCTCTTTCACTTTACTTCGAGGAAATTCTTTTTTTCCCGAACCTGGTGGTGGGGGGAAGGGGTGGTGGTACCCTGCTTCTCCCTCGGAGGATATTCTCCTTTAAATTTTGGGCAAACCGGCACAGTTAGTTTCCTTAAGTACTCTAAAATTAACATTCCTCTGCTCTTGAAGCCATATCCTGCACAAACTAGTGATTTCAAGAGTATAATTCAATTTTCTTGTCTGGTTCTCTCTGGTCCTGTAGAAAAGTGTAAATAAATATGAAATGGCAAATTGTTCAATATCTATATAATGATATATATTTACACTAATGACTTGTGTGACATGATGTAGGGACTCATAAAACAAATTACTTTCCAATTCCTATTGTAGTGATACAACACCACTTGTCTGTGGCTGAGACATGGTTAAAAGAAAGGTAAACTAGAAGTCAGGCGTAGATGGTGTAGAACAAAAAATTGTAGATTGTTGTTGCTTTTGCACTGCAGTAAGAGTACAATAGACAATTTAAAACATTATTAGTTTCAAGTCCAGTTACTTATTTACAACTAATTAATGTAGTTTCAGCTGATGCATCTGCCCTAGAATCTCTTGACATGTTTTTGTACTGCAACCATATTTTTTTCTCTCTTTGAAACCAATTTTGTCCTCTGAGGTCCTCCTGTCCCCACCTTGAACAACAGGGAGTATACTCACTGACTGAACACGGAAGGTAGAAAAGGTGGAAAAATTGTCATGCAGGTATTGTAAGGAATCTCTTTTTCAACAGCAAACTAGAAACTTCGTTGAAGACCAAAGAACAGTGTTTCTGTTTCCATTCCCACTTGCAAAAAATTCCCATGGAAATTTCTGGACTTCTAGTTAAAGTAAAATTATTTTAATTCCTCATGCTTTTTTCCTGGAAATATACCCTTGATAACTGAAAGTTTGGTCTGAATGATAAAGTGTTTCTAAGGGTTACAATGTCCCTTTATTAAAAGACAGTCAAAGTGCCAGAATTTCTTTGCCCAATGAGTAGAATACAAGTGTGCACAGGTAAGAAGTGGCCTGTTTTGTACAAAAAGATTTCTAGATAGTAGAAAGGAAGGGGGAGGAAAGGCAGGGATAATAAGAAGATGGTCTGACACTCTGCATTGTGCAAATTGAAAAGAAAACTACCCCCTTCTTCCTCTCAAAACCAATCCAAAGTAAAAGCAAAATCCAAGACAAAGGAAGACTGCCAGAAGCGTTTACTAGCTTTTTTAGTACTTTTTTCCCCAAAATTATGCGTTCTCATTTTACATATCTGATTCAAAGCCTCTTCTTCTACTGTAAACAGTATGTGCTGAAATGTAGGTCCATATGTAAGAACTAGTGATATCAACGCTTCATGTGGAATTGCAGTCATACTACATAGACAACAAAACTAGGGATGCTTTTTCAACGTAACCAGAAACTGTTAGCATTTGGCATTAATTGTTAGCTTTTTTCACAGCCATAAATACAGTGACTTTAAAGGTCTAATTCCTCATCTACTCATCTAATAATTCCAGTCATGTAATAATAGCTTGTAGTGCTAGCCCAAATCAAGTCTGTGTAAGTGTAAAGTGTGTCTGGTTACATATTCCATGAAGTTATGAATGGCATGTCCTTGCTTTCAGTCCTGTACTCCTCTGTCATTTGCCATAAAATAGCAAGTTTCATAAACCTAGAAGTGGATATATTTCAGAGAAAAAAAGTTATACAAATATAATTCTCTAATGAAAGTTGGAATCCTAGGAGTACTACAAAGGATATCAGCATTAGGAATTATTTCAAGGGCTAAAGTCACAGTATCACAGATATTGTAGACACTGCAAGACTATAAATTATTATAATTTCAAAAACCTCTAAATATTTCATGGCCTAAATTGTATAATCTGGCCAACATTTACTGTAAATTGTTGCAGTGCGTTATGGCCACTTCCACGGCCAGCATACCCCCATAAGTAGCCACTGCCATCTCACCCCGGTTTCCCTGTGTTTGTCTCCTACCTCAAGAGAGATTTCTCTTCTCCCACGGTATTCCTCCCCTCCCACAATGCTCCCCATTGGTCTGTACCCTTTGCTGGCTGGAATTCAAACCCTGCGTCCCTGCACCATTGGGTGTTTTGTATTCTCCCCTCCCATTCTGTAAAGCATAAAACACCTGTGTAACGGCCCTTTGGGGCTTCTCTGCGCAACCTTGGCGCCCGAATAAACCTTCTACCACGAGAAGCCCCTCCGCCGTCTTCTTGCCTTCCAGTGTGCCAGCAACACCGGTGGGTCTGGTGAACCCCAACTGGAACTTCGCCGGCCCTCCCGCGCCTGCGAGCAGCCTCCGCCTTCCTCTCCTGTCCGGGCGGGTGCCGGCACTGGCGAACACAGCTAGCTGGACAGCCAGTGTTTTGGCAGTAACCCAAATAAGTAACCGAGCTGCCTATTAATTCAGAGAGCAGAGTATGATAATAAAACTGCTCTTAAAAATGGGAGTCGTTGTGAATGACTGCTTTTAATGTTTTAATAAGCATCATTAACTTAATATGAAAGGTTTATAAACATTTACTTTGCAAAACTTCTCTACTAGCAACAGGATAGATTCCATTGCTTGTTCTTACAGAGGTTCCTTTCTTAAATCATGAACTGAAGGTAGGCAATGTGCAGCCCAAACTTCACTGCAAACCTTCAGACCGTATAAAATATTATAAACCTTCTCCCATTCCTGAGATCTAATTCCAACACATACCATAAGATGGTCACTTATATTCCACAGAGCTCACTTTTCTTTGGATATTTTCCTTCTTTGTCTGTTGCACTTCAAGCAAAACCTTCCTTCTCCCCATATTTAATGGAATAAACCTATTAGCAGTCAATCATTAATTCCTAGGGGCTCAATTCAGTGAAGAAAAAATTACCTCCACAGTTGTCTGCTGTGAGATCTCCTGATGGCTGTGCAGATGAAGAGTCTGATCAAAACAGCTTATGTGGAAGTAATAAAAGGAATACATTGCAGTTACGTGACACTTTCTGACTTAAGAATCTTCGTGTATTAATTACTGAAACTTCACAACACCCATGTGAAGCAGGTAAAGACTATGAACGCCTCATGAAAGGATAACCAAGATATACTGAGTTGAAAAGTACTTCCAAGGGAAAACTGTAAATTTTTGCCAGACCAGGGATTAAAGTTGCTCAGGAAGTCACTTGGTCTGTCTATTCAGTTTCTCACACAGCACTGCACTTCTGCAGGTAGAAGTTTAAACCACACACAATTCTCTTTTTTCCCCCTCTCAGTGATTAATTCCAGTTCTTCACTGTTATTTCCTATGTCCCTTTCTCACCCTCGTCTGGCTCAGGGAGCGTGCACTGCCCCTGATGAGCAGAGGAATGTCACCAAGAATGCTTGGAACAGAAGTCTATGTATCATATACTCAGCATTTCCTGACGAGTGTTATGGAAACAGGAAATTTTAAGGAACACTGGGTGCTTTGTGTGCTGGACTGGAAACAACTAACACAACTAAGTTTACTGTCAGAGAATTTCTAATGAAGTCATTGCCCTTATTTGTTCCTCACAGCATGGTCTGTTACTGCTGAGGAGGCATTTTATCTGCTAATCAAAATTAGGCTAGGAGTACATTTTTGCTGGTAGTGAGGACATGATCCTTTAAGAGATTTAAGAAATACTGCCAAAAGTCTTACTGCAGACAAACAAGTATCAAATTAAAGGCACATTTGTTGATATCACTTATTTGCTCACAACACCCAGTATCAATTATACTGTCACCACTTTTTTTAGCCTGGTTTCTAAGGAAAAGAATAATTCAATCACGCTACCAGCTTGTCTGTCAGCCCTGACCCTAATGATCTTGAACATGCCAGCCAATTTCAGCCACATCTGACAATGCCTTCAGGACACAGGTCTCAAAAATCTTCCTCTCCTAGGAGCTTAATGAAGATGGGCATTGGTAGAGGAGAGAAAATGGCTGTATTATTCCTTTCTGTGAGGAAAAGACACAGAGAAAGGAGGCTTTCTTTATTCAGCTGGCAGCAGCTAGCTGGGCAGTCGCATGTTGTGCGGACTGCCTGATCAGCACAGCTCACCAGTCAGCGGAAATATGCGTGCTCCAGGTTTGCAGAGCAGAAAGCCTGAGTGTAAATAGAGAGAGGGCAGGAGAGGGTGGGAGTGGCACAGAACTGCAGGGAGCAAAGAAAAAACCGTGTGACATTGCAATTGGGGGTGATTTTAGGAACAAAAGATGGAGGAGGGGTATGGACAGGGATTCAGGAAATGGCGGCGGGGGGGGCAGATTGTAACTGTCTTTGGGAGAGGGGGAGGAAATGGGGCACTGGGTTTATGGGGGACACCTGCAGGTATTGTAGGCAGTGCTGCCATGGGCTGGCTTACTGAGTGGAAGAGATGTAGGTTAATTAAGCCTGCTGCTTCTGGAATAATTTATTAAATTACCTGCAGCTTCTGCACTGGAAAGGTTGGCTGCTATATGCCTGCATAGCATATTGTTTAGGACAGGCCTTACACAGGAGTGGCTTTGAAATACAAGAGGGGCATTAAAAGGACCGTGCTTCTTGCTTTTTTCATGGTGGGCAAATAGTCAATGAGTCAGTTCAGCTAAGGGGAATGATTTAGTGATTGATCTTAGTGTCAGATTTGAAATCACTGCGGTAGACTCCTTGAAGTTACAAGGTCATCTCAGCCCTTCATCGTTCCAAGGAAGAAAAATTAAGTGCCACGCAGTTACCACATCTGGTCCTGGCCTTTAAAAATGAAAGCCTATTTGTTCTACACAGATTTGAAAGAATCTGAGGAACCTGCTCACATTTTCACACACCCTAGTGCTATGTAGCAACCCGCACAACACAGATTTGTGTTTACCTACATCTAGCTGATAAAGTATATTACAGATAGATAAAATATATACATATATATATTACAAAAAGATCTATAATATAGAATAAAATTTGAATGAGCATACATTTTGCACTGAAAAATGAGAGAACACTGTTAATACCAGTGCAGAGTATCACTCTGTGTGAACAGATTTTTAGACCACTGACAATTCACCCCTGCTGTGGTACACACATGAAATTCTCCTCTTCTCTTACTTTACTCAGAGTAACAGTATAATGCTTAAGACAAATATCAAAATAAATTAATTTATGACAAGATCTCTGCTACAATGACCATCATAGATATTCAGCTGAAGTTAACACACTCACAGGGAGTTTTCTCTGAATTTCATCTGGACCCACATATTTGGGTGTTCATGAACTGCCATGTTCAGAGACTGAAAACATCATAACAGCACCTCTTCATCAGCTCTGCACTGACTCTGTGACAGCTGAGCTGCACACTGGCCAAACATGGAGTCCAAACAAGTCTCTTACTACCAAAGGTTACCTTGCCACTGTCTGTTCTTGCTTCTTGTTTGTACAACACTCAGGGTGCAGTGGAGTCCTCCCCCATGTCTGAGTCTACAATATACTGCAGAATCTGTACCTGCACTACAGTATTGATAATAAACACTGGCCTCTGCAACTGTCAGTGCATCAACTTCCCATCCCAGCAGTACATTCACTATTGTCAGATTCTCATTTTTAGAGAAAGAAGTCAGATTCAACCATTTCACACTGAAAACTAATAAAAAAGAAATAACCCAAAGTGGAAAAATTAATTTCATGCCACTTTTAAAATAAACTTAACAGAATAGAGAGTAAGCCAAGTAATAGCTACTTGCGTTTTCTGTAAGCCACTTTGACAAGAAATCAAATCAAGTCAGGGAAGCATGTTTCTCCAATACTGAGAATGTAGCTATAATAACTGTTACATTAGCTAACACAAATTGAGAAAGCCTCCAAATCTGTGACTTGTCTCCACATGTCAAAAGGAGCATCTGGTCCTGTGATTTGCTGAGAATGAAAAATACAGCTCAGTGTAGGGGGAGGGCTGTAAGTGACTCCTGAACAAAGGACATAGCTATCTGAGTGCAGAAGGTGTCTGGTTTAAGTTCAGTTTAATCTTTGCACTTTTGCCTTCTTTGTTTGAATGTATGCCTTCAGATGGGGGAGGCGAAAAAAAAAACCTAAAAGTAAGGAACATCAGGCACTGTTGAAACTCATTTAAAGTGCAATCTGCAATAGGCAGGGACTTTGATTGCTGACAGAATTATAGCATCTGAGGGGCCTGGAGAGAGGGCTGTAGCAAAAATGTGTGTGCTTTCGATCACAGATAAGCCTTTTTCTTTTTACATGGTCTGTGCTCTGTACAAAGGCATTGCTCCTGAAAGAGACAAACTAATAATAATGAGTTGGGC
This sequence comes from Daphoenositta chrysoptera, assembly GCA_013397915.1. NCBI lineage: Eukaryota > Metazoa > Chordata > Aves > Passeriformes > Daphoenositta > Daphoenositta chrysoptera. Next base: position 531,642 of record VZRO01002100.1, read on the forward strand.
AAGCCACAGAGCAGACAAGGAATGTGCAAACTACACACACAGAGCCCCGCAGGAACCTGGGCTGCTCCTTCTCTCTTCTAACCCAAAGGCTCATTGAGCTGGCCTGAGCTTCCCAGCTCTCCCTCTGAGGGGATGGGTGACATGAGAACTTTCACACAGTTTTACTCTTGAATAAAGTAAATGTATTTCAAGGTATTTCCAGTTTATCCACAGTTTACTTATTGTCTCTGGATCTCTAAAACTCATCTTGAACTACCTCTATGTAGTCTTCCCAGTTTTGTATTACTTAAAATCCACATTTTAATATTGACCTATAATTTCTTTGACTTTTTAGGACTCCCGTGAATAATAGTCATTGTTCTCATCCTCTTTTTACTACTTATCTGCAAAACACCTTCTCACCTCCCTATTCCAGACCACTGAGCTAGTTCTCATGTAAAACTTTCCTCTTTGCTTCAACCAAGGACTGGCTGACCCTCTTCATCTTTCCTTTCCATTTCGTCTAACTTGCAAAAACCCTGCTTGCTTGCATTTTTTATTCTTTGAAAACTTAGTTTTCTTTCCTTGTCCTTGACTCAAGTTTTCTCTTGAGATGTTTCTCTACTTGTGCAAAGTCGAACTGTGATGGGACCAGGTCTGCAAAAGTTGTTTTATTCACTCACTGACTATCAAGGAACAAGATCTCTGTCCCTTACAAAGTTGGTGGGATAAAAGGTAAAAAGCAAGGGAAATGTAGAAACATCCCATATGGAATATGAAGGAGGAATGCATCTTTCAAGGAAAAGAAGAACGGAAGGTCTCTGCCAAGAAGTCAGAATATGTGGAAAGCCCCAGAAACATGGATGCAGTTGGTTTCTTCAGTAAAGAGCACCTTCATTTTTACAAACATGGACTCTTCTCATGCTATTTTCTAAGAGGGGAAAATTGGAAAAAATGTGGCAAGTTATGTACCAAAATCTTCAGCATACCACACAACACCCTATCCCTGCATTTTCCAGCATATTCTCCTCTAATTTCATGTGGTTTTGACTCAAAGCTAAACTCCAAATAAAATAAATGTACATATTCTTTTTCTGCTGTCCTCATCTGGTTATCTGTCCCTTTTCACAGGCTCTTGGAGGTCAGACATCAGGATTTCAAAGTTTAGCTGTAGCCTAGCTTGTAATAAGTATTCATTCCCTGCAGTAAGTGCAAGGGCTAATACTGAAATGCTTTCAGATTGAGACTTCGAAGATGCCAGAAACCCTTCAGCAATTTGTATGCATTGTTTCAGTCAACTTTGCTCCCCATATCCACAATCTTAAATATGCAATTGTTTTTATTAAAAGTGTGTCTGTATTGTTTATCCGTGTTGTAATTCCTACTGATTTCAAGTAAGAGACCGTGCAAAAAAAGGGGGAGAAAGGAATACACATCAGATCTTTAGCGGGTGTAAATAGCTATTGATTTACTGAAGCTTTACTGAAGCTGAAAAAGCCAGGCTAATTTACTCCACATCAGGATCTAGACCAAAACTGTGCAGGGCATTCTCCAGCTGAGTGGCACTGAAATCCAGGTGTTTCTGGATGAGGTTTGATACAGACAGGAAAATATTTTATGTGCAGTGAAGATATCACAACTTGAGCAAAAAGTACACATAATGCCTTTGGAGTTTAGATGTGAAACCACTTTGTGGCCTCATTTAGGTAGAACTGTTACTGCTGACTCCCTTCCTGCACATTCAGTCTAATACTATTAAAATCCAACCTGTCTTATGGAAAGAGTTGATGTCCTCCAAAAATACCTGAAAAAAAAAATTAAAAAGTTCTCCCCTACTCCTAAAGAAAATAGAAAATGGAGCCTATTTTCTAAAGATTATTTTTAGTCAGTTCTACTCATTGTTTTTATAGCATCCTTTGTGAATAATAAGTTTTATAACAGATGGTTGTTAACCTGTGTCTGTTTTGAGGAGAAAAGATAGTGCAATCTATACTCCAGTAAGTTAGTAAACATCTTTATGCAGAGAAATAAGACAATTGAAAGTAGCAAAATTCAATGAAGTGATGCTTCGTGGTACATTTTAGATATGCATTACTTTGTCTGTACATTGATTGCCTTGAAACAGAGCATGAACAATTACCCTACGTCTAAGGCACTGTGAGTAGTTGGTATTCTTACACCAGCATGTTATTAATCAGTCAGCACAGTGTGGAAATAAGGCTCTTTGTTTGAATATAGTCCCTTCTTTTTGATACTGCCTGGACAAGCAGCTTCTCACCCAAAGAACTGACCATTGAGAAAGCAGTGTCACCTCTCTAATAAAACGTGGTCCTTCCAGGATGCTGCATCAAGTGCTCTTCTGGCTGGGGACAACTGAGAGAATGGAAATCCAGTATTGAAAAGCATCCAAGAGAGATCTGAGATAAAGTATCCGTCCTCACCCCAGATACTTCAGCCCTATGTTCATCACAGCAATTAAGCACAGAAGTAAGGTGAAGGTGAAATTAATGTCTCTCATCTTGAAGCCAGTGTCAGTTTTGCCATTCCTTGAGTAAGGACAATGCTTCATCCCTAAGTATACTAAAAGTTTGGTAGATACTGAAATAATTTTCTGAGTACTTGCCTTTTTAGGCAAATAAAAATCCTGCTTTTTAGATTTTTAAAAAATTCCCAATGGGAGATCTATTTCTGCAGCCTCAGATTCATGATACTGCTTTTCTCATTTTTTGGAGAGTTCAAATTTATCTGGAAAATAGCTAGCACTGAGACTAATGAGAAACATCTGAGAAATGCTGCTTTCTTATCACAGTAGAGCCAAAAAACCTTAAACAAAACAAAGTAGCTCCTTTTTTGGGTATGGAGTGTCCTCTTTTATAGGAACTGTTTCACATTTTATGTGTTGAATGGAGCCAGTCAAAAAATCCAAACAGATAATCCATTTGATAATTTGAGAGAGAGCTAGTAACCACTCTTTAAATATGCAAGTAAAAAGCAATTAGATTTCATATGAGTAGTCACTGTAGCCTCCTCATTGCCAGGACAACAAAATTGATTAAATAGCTAAAATTATGGAAGTTAAACAAAATAAGAAAAATGCTATTTCCATTATTTTCACTTTGCTATTCCCAGCCCACATGCTCCTGTTATCTCAGATCAAGTCCTTTATCCTTTAATCCAAATAAAGAACATTATTACGCTGTTCTCATACAATTATGCTGCTCAAATTATTCTTTTAAAACTGAAGTTCCATTAGAGCACATGTTAAAATAACCTCCTTAATCAAGAGCGACCCAACATGATCCCGCATGCTGGAGTAGCCCTCACTGCACTCCAGAGGATGGCCGCGCCTGCAGAGCCTTGCCATACAATTTGGAATGTCTTCGAGGGGCTGGAACACCCCAGTGCAGCAGCTCCCGCCATCCCTGCCCACCGTGGCTGGGCACAGCGTGGCCTCTGGGCTGCTCAGGGAGCAGGCAGGCGGGGGCTCCCTGTGTCCCCAGCCCCTCACAGGGGCCGGGCTCTCCCCTGGCTTCCTACTCCTTCCCTTTCACTTCTGACACGGCCACTATAAAATCAGTGCCATCTGTACTCAGAATCATTTTCAAAGAGGTTTTGAGATATTTACTTCTATTATTCCAGTTTTCAAAAATGTGGTTTTATATTGCATTCTTTTACACAAAAAACTATTTCTGTACTTAAACTAGTTGATGCTAAAACCAGATGAATTTGGAAAAATTCAGTGAGGTGTGCTCTGTAGCTTTCAGTGCAAAACCGGTGAAGCTTCCACTGAGTTCGGTGGAGATTGTTCTTGCTAGCCCACAAAACTTGTCCCCTGCTAACCACTCATCTTTACAATATAGCTAAGAACAAGGACTGCTCTTTGAAAAAGTCTTAACTTTAGAAAATGTCCAAGATTTTGAAATAATTTATAGTCTTGTTATACTTACTATTAAAATTTCATATTTATAAACCCCAACCTTTTCAACCCACAGGAGGTTCAAATTGCTCTGTCCCACACTTATATATATGAGCCTAAAGGCTTCCTCCTGAGCATGTCCTGAGGCCACTGCTGTCCATACAGTTGACTGAAATCAATCAGAGGTTGTGTGATTCCCATTTTTTAACCAACTGTATTTAATTTCTCTGGAAAATAACAAATATTTTAATTTTATATCTTCTAGTCTCTGCAGCCATTGATTTGTCAGTAGAATGGAATGAAAAATGCTATCAAGCTCTGGCAGCTGAACTGCAATGGTGATGGAAGGTTGCCCTCCTTTTACTCTTTATTATACCACTCACTACCTTTCCAATGATGATGTGTCTGCACTATCGTTTTTATTAGCTTTGGTGAAAAACAAAGAATACTCTTCTCAGGTCATAGTTAGAATGGAGAAAAAAAAGTAATCCTTCCATTTCCATCAAGAAGTTTCCATAACAAAAATAGCTGAGAAGGAAAATCCTTCCAATTTAATTTCTCTTTAATCTCTTTCCTGGCTGTACAACACTTAAAATATAAACAATAGCCAAGGTTATGGATAAATTAAGCAAGCTGAAAACAGGAGACGGGGAAAAAAAGCAACTCTTCACTATGTTCTTATCAAGATGTTCTGTGCATAAACATTGTGACCATCCCTTAAAACTTGATCAATTTTCAATAAAAAAAACCTCACATATCCCAAAACACTCCGTGGTAGAACATTTGCTTACGTATATTTTTCATAAAACAGTAGCAAGAGAAAGAGTTGGGAAATCATTCACAGTTGTTGCAAGTAGTTAATGGCCATAGGGATCAGTAATAGTCTCCCTGGCTGGACCTTGAGCCAAAGTTGTTCTTTATTTCACTCTGCATCTCCTCCAAATCAGAATCTCTTACTGAGCAATTGAGGAATGTAGCAAAAACATAGGTTTTGGATTGATTTGTAGACTAAAATTGCTTCCAACTCTGAAAAGGTCTTTATTTCATACTACATGGAGTTTTGGGGAGTGGGCAGGGAGATTGTGCTCAGTATGAGAAGGAGGAAAGATGGAAAAAACCCACTCCACGTACAAGTATTAACAGAGCTTGCCACTCTGGGTCTTTACTTGCCTGGGTATTTACTGATGCTGTGAAACAAAGGTGGAGACATATGGGTTTAAAGTCCACTATGCTAACGCAGATAAAGCACTCAGCCATGTCAGGGTGAATTCACTGGAAATTTTACTCATGAGAGCAATCCCAGCAAATGCAATGGACCTGCTCAGAGGAGTAAAGCCACCACAGCACGGTTGTTGCAAGTAGTCAGAGCCATGCAAGATTCCCATGTAGAATAGCTGATAGGAGAGGCACATGTGCTCAGCAACAACTGATAGTGCTTAATGAAGACCATGTGTATTAATAAGCCTGAGCACAGGAAATGAGAGATTTCCCCCTACTCCTCTAATGATGTCTTAAGAGCAAGTTCTGTGTAAAGAAATATTTCTTTAGGAAATAGCTGACTGACTGGAATCCTTAAGAAAAAAAAGACAGATTTCCATTACTTTTTTTCTTGGATTAGAGTTAGTCTTGATTTATACTGCCTTCCCAGATTTCTTAAAATTGTTTTCCAGACATTCCCACGGTGCTAATGTTAGACCAATATAACTTTTTCCTGAAGGCTGATATTCTAACACAATATCTTTCAGCTCAGAGTGCATAAGCCAATTACGCTATTCTCCCAGCCAACACTCAGGACACACAGAAAAACCTTCCTGCTTCTGATTAGTAGCAGATATGGTTTTATAATGGATTGAGACAAAAGTTTCCAAGTGCTAACAAGTTTTCATGACATGTTCCCGATGTATATGTTTAAACCACAGAGCCTGATCCATGCAATTAGTTTATAATGTAAATTCTTGAGCAGTCCAGGTTTGGTAGTACCGAAAATTACATTTGTTGCTATTCATAGTTAATCATTGAACAGAAGCTGGATGTTTATTCTTGTACAATTGCCTATTATCACAAGTAAAACTTCAAGCGTAGTCATAATTTTTTACTGTTATTATTTTATTGTTCTATCAACATAACTTGATTTTCTTGAGATGTGTCACTGCACTACCAGGAATTAGATGTAATTATATAAGGAAAAAGCACAGCAAGGTATTCCCAATAGCTTATTTATTAGACAACACATCAAATTTCACTAGCAAATAAGACAACTTATTTTGGTTAAGTTGTGGCTGTGCACAATATTTATAACACCACTACATATGCAATTTTAGCATACCTGCTAATAGAGAGATCTTGAGGGAATCCAAAAGCCTGTGTGGCACATTCTCACATATAAAGTGCCATCTATCTTGGAATACTATTACCTGTATTAAGATAGTCTTATACTTTTTGTCTGCCTTTCATACCAGATTAACCAAGCTTTGTCTCAGAATAGTTCTAAGAGGTCCAAGAATTTCACATATGATCCCAGCCTAAAACAGGAGTAATGTGGCTTTCCTCTTCCTATTGTTTTTATGGCTCTTTATACTTTACATGTTTAATACATTGTGAATAGCATGAGGCCATTTCTGTGAAAAATGCTATCTTTTCACATGACTCTTCATAAAACCAATTGCTCCTTAAAGAAGGTGTTTTATGTTATCTTCAGGAGCTAGAATAGATATAAAATGTATATAGCAAAAATGATGTTAAAAATCTGTTAAAAAGCTACCAACTGTCACAAAGAAAAGCTAAATCAAACATGGTGATCTTCAATTTTCTGTTGCCAGCCTTTAGAAAAGAACTTTTGAAGCTACTCCATTCAAGTATTTGGCCACGCCAGCCTCAGTCTATATTGTTATGCAAAGTTCCTAATAGCACTTGGCTTATGTGATCGTGATGCTGCCCCAAACAAATGGTTGCTCATATGTATTACAGTTCTTAATCTGATTTTTCTTCCCTGCACTCAAAGGAGTATCCAGCCCTTTCTTGATACCTTATCCTCTACACTAGCAGGGAAGATACCCACCGTTCTTTGTAAAAGTGAACCTTCAGAAGTATGCAGATTTGTTCTCTTCTGGACAAATCACAATCATTTACTTGGGAGTTTCAAAAGAAAATTCTTGGAATGGTTTGTTGTAGTACTTTTTAAGAAACTCTTTTCTTAAGAAAAGAAAGAATTTTGTCCAAACTTCTGAATAGTGGTCATTTATGGAACTACTGGAGGACCTCTGTTTTAGGATGTTCATGCCACTAATAGGAGGATCTCCACGTTTTTAGGGTGCTGCTGCTGGATATGACCAGCTGCTCTTGAATTGTTCACCAACATGATTCCCAGGTGGATCCTAGAGGAATTTCTTCAGAAAAAATTATCAAATATGTTCCAAGACTTTGAAATCAGTTCCTGGAAGTGAGCAAGGCTGGAATAAGTAAAGCCCCAGTTTTCATGGGATTATCTTGTAGCCTGTCCTCATATTTCTATGAGACTTTAAAAGCATAAAAATGATGCAATAATGCATCAAAATGATCAAAGAAGACAACAACTCAAAATGTAGACTATTTAAAATGAAGGTTCAAAAAGGATGCATTTTAAAGTTTCCTTCTTTTAGTATTTTTGCAATTCAGTTACAACAAATCTTTTATTATTTTTAAGATACCTTCATTTGTATTCTGACCTCTTTAAAAAGTTTTTATGAGATTGAGATAGCTTCATGTGACCTTTATTTCTTATTGTTCCTGCACAGGACACACCTCTGTGTTTATCTTTTGCAGTGTCCTGGTCTATAACCAAGCAAGCAAGTGGGGATCCAAGTCTGAAGCACACAGCCCTGTCACTGCTCTGGACTACAGGTGCTGGTTCAGGCAGTGTGCAGGCCAGCTGGCCCAAGGTGATGAAGAAGAACCACAAAGTTCAGTGTAGGCGTGGCACAGTTTTTCAAATATTTTAGGTGTTAGAGATGTGTGTGTGTACACACACATGGGACCCACTAGAGACACTAAGACAGCAGCAGCCCGGAAGCTGAGTCTGTGTTGTTTCATTTGCTCTTGCTCTGGAGACCTGGGCTCTTCCTCAGATCCATCACTGACTGAAAGGTTGGCGTGGGCAGACAGATTCCCCCCTGCATGCACTACATGGAGTGAGAGGTGCACCTCCTTCCACACACTGACCCCTTGGGGATCCCTCCAGGAGGGACAGTGCCCTCAGACACAGCTCTGCAGAGTCTGGGGCTGACCCCCTACAAAACCCTTCATCTCGTAGTCATTTTACTGCAAGAAAGCCCAAATAATCTTCAACATGACGGCAATTAAAAATTAGCTCACAGCCTCATCTAAACTATGGGTCTGCAGTTAACAAAGGAAACTTAGTCACTTATTGGTTTCTAAATGAGAAAATACATGGTATACCAAAGCATTCAGCAGGCTGAGATCAATTTGTACTTCTGCAGTGTGAGTGGAAAAAAGACATCCTCAGATCACCACCTACACGGGCAATAGAGCTCACGCAAAGTCTGGGGCAGACAAATCCTGCACTTGCATGGAAGCAGCAAGGAAGGGCCTCAGGACACTAGGTGACAGGGAGAATAATTTTCAAGTTCAGATTTCAAGAAATCATCCACTCTGTTTTAGGTGGATGACACTGTCCAGTCTGAAGAATTAAGAAATGTGTCATTCACTGGAAAAAAGGTAGTAGCATATAAAACTAATGAGAAATAATATGAATAATATGACTGTGAACTATGCCATGCACTTGACATGGAACCACTGGTATAAGATCACTTAAAACTGTAGGCAACAGCTTGCTTTCATACCACCAAGTGTTTTGTTGTAGCAGAAAGCAAGAGTAACGGGCTGACAGGTTAGAGAGGAACATAACCCCTATGAATGCCCTGGCATAGGGAAGTTTTGGTGCTGGCCTTTGGGTTCTGCCTCCCACAGTCTACACCCACTTCCAGCAGAGTGGCTAACTGAAGGAGAGATGCTTTTTGCTGTTCTACACTTCTGAAAAAAACTGAAGGACCAGAGCTGAGTGGACAACATTTTAGTTAATGCTTCATGCAGTGCAGAAGTTTGTCCTGAAATGCCAATCAGCTGGGCTGGCTCCATGTGCTTACACCTGGCTCCAGTTTGAAATTGTTGAAAATGCTCAGTGCATTTTCCTGACATTTTCCAGACAGGACTGCAGCCAGAGGAAAGGAAGCAGAACATGTGCCTGCACACGTGCCACTGCAAAGCTCAGCAGCTCCAGCGTTAGCTTGCCTCAAGCCAGCATTTTCAGCTAAGGCCCTGAACTTCCTATGAAAGAGGTAAAGTATAAGCACTAAATTCCTGCTGCTGAAAGTAAAGGGAAGTATCAGGTAGAGAGACAGACTATAAAACTGAGGTCAATAGACCTTAAAGTTCATTGGCAAGATCTCTGAAAGTGTATTGCCAGAGCTGAGGCTGGTCAGACAACAACAAGTCATGGAGCTACATAAAACTCACCTCTAGCATGTTATTTGTACACTCACTGCATCAATTAAAAAGACAACCCTGCCTCTAGTAGGATGTAATGCTTGAAATTAAAACAGGAATATATACCATGGTATTTCACCTTGCAATTTGTTATGGTTCTAAACTAATTAATTAGGCTTCTTACTGCAAAGATAAATATTTTCAATGATGTTTTAGATCGTCTGTTTGTAAGTGAGCCCAAAAGACAGCTTTACTTTACTTTTTTGCCAGTAGCTAGTAAATGTATAAACCAGCATTCTAGAGACTTGCCTGCAAGTGACTTTGCCTGTACAGCTAAATGGAAAGTATTATTTGTTCTAACTGCTGCTTGCAGATGCTTTCTTTGTGGTTTCACAGCTTGGTCATAAGGCAAACCTTTTTAATTTTTATTTTTTATTTTTACAGCTGTTTAATTGGGATAGTCCCCGCTCTGGTATTTATTTGTGATGTTTATTTACACAGAAGGCTTTTAGGTTTGCAAAGGCCGAGTTTTGCTGGGAAGGGCCAGGTAGAATGTTTATGCAGCTGGTCACCAGGTAACCCTCCCAAACACTGCTGGAGACCACTGGAATCAAGCACAATGATTGAAATGGTGCTCTCCCCAGGACTGTTTTCATTGCAGCACAAGCTCTGATGTTTGCTCAATTTTGTTTGATATCATGCAGACCCATAATTCTACTTTGAAAAGATAAAAACTGCGAAGCAGCAATTAACTTTCTTCAATAAGCACATTTTAAGCAGCAGAAAATTAACAGTTTTATTGCTGAGAGTGGCTGGGGAAAACCATGATGGCTTATTAATAAGATTTCAATACATGGTTAAACCGATGCAGTCAAAAATCCCAAATTAGACACCAAGATGCTTAAAAAAGAAAAACTAAAAAGTCACATTTGTTCTCAAATAATGAATTTGAAACTTTACTTTGATATGATATTAGAGAATTTAGGCTTAAATTACAACATGGTTTTGAGTTTTTCTCTCCCTCATTGAGGCAATTAAGAGCATGGGCCTGATTCTCAGCACTAGATTTGTCTCCTGTCCCCAGGATCAGACACAGCATGTGTGTAATTAGCAGCCAGCCCTGCATGAGAAGTGAGGTCCTGCTGTAAAGCACGGCCTGGGGGTGCTAGCAGAGCTGGAGGAGCCTTTCTGGAGGGCCACTAGTACCACTGGCTGTTGATAAAGATCTCTAAAGCTGGCAGTTCGGCAAACCTATGTGGAGCACTAAGAAGAAAAGATTTGAAGTTTATACCAAAGTGTTACAAACAAACCAACAAACCAAACCAAAAACCCACAACCAATTGCTGAACACGTTGAACACAATTTAATCTGGTTATGACTGTTCCCAACTGGACATTCATGGCTCTGAACTGTAGTAAAACTCATAAGAGAAATACCCTATACCTTCATGAGTAATAATATAAATATAATTAATCTATAATTTAAATATTAAATCCTCTCTTTTCCCCCTCCTTTGAGCCTGTTGGAAGACATTCCCTCCCAGGATTATTTGGCTGGGTTGGGTGTGTGCTGTTGAAGAAAAATTGTTGAGATTTTCAGATATTCACATGCTTTCAAAAGCTACAAATTTAGAAGAGCATTTCTCACCCTGGTCACCTCTAAGGAGGCTTGAAATTGGTTAAGCAATAGGTTTATTTGGAACCACTGGGAAGCAAAATAAATATAAATAGTATTTTCTTTGGTACCTTGTAACAATGAAGAAGCACCAAGACAATACAATGTCCATTTATCAAGCATCTTATTTTTAATTTTGGTAATGCCCTGAATTTCATTGTACTTGACATGTTTACATTTTGTAGTGCATCTGTAGCATTTCTAGTCATCCCTCTCTGAAACCTGAATTGTCGTAATGCCTGCACTTCTGCACTAAGTGCAAGATAGGCACTCTGCATATGGAACACTGCCTTACTTACTTTATTGAATGTGTTTGTGGGCATCTGTGAGACAACAAAAGAGCAGGAAGGCCTTGTCCTTAAGGAATATGTCAGTCACACCCCTCACTCTGAATAACCTAGATGGTGAATGTTATTTGGTCTAAATTTCTATTTTCTTTTGCCTGGATCAATCACTGTGAGCCTTTTTCCTTTTTATCTTATAGTCACCTTCTGTCTTTCCATCCAGATATAACTTCAAATAATGGATTCCACCAGGGATTTTTTTCCTTTCTCCTTTTCAACACAGAGAAAGAAGTTAAATGAGGAAAAAAGGTTCTGAGCAAATCAATGAAGCTGAGGTTAGTGGCTTTTGAAAACAAAACCCGTATAGTACTGATACTGCCCGGTAATGGTAACTTACCAATCTGTTTCCATTCCCGTGGTAACTAATCTAAGTACTATGGTAACAAACCTAAACAAACATAAATATTATCTTCAAAATTTTCACATTTAATGCTGTTTGATAAATAGCTACACTAGCAGTTCCTCAACTGTTGTTCACAAAGACATACTACAGCAAATAGACTCTCTTTGTGCCTACCAGAATCTGCAAGCACTTGCAGTGCTTAGTTAACAATAGGTGATTATACATCCAGAATTGGTTTTATTTAGCAATATAGGAGCAGGTAACAGTAAGTAGGCATATGTCAGTGAAACAGCATTTTAAGTAAGACAGGCTTCATGAACTTACTGGCATGGCTTATCAGTTTGTTTGACAGTTTGCAAAACTAAAGCTATTTTCCATGTTCGTAATACCTGTCATAAATATATTATGTGATCAACTTATGATTGTAAGGAAAATAGATGCCTTTAAAAATCATTATTCTAGTGGAAATTCATCTCAGAGTTCAGGTAGGCACTTGGCTCTTTTCTTCTTGATATGTTTCTCAATGTTATATACATTATTATTTACTCACAATTCAATTTTTGTTTGGTAGCTTGATCACATCAAATCTTATATTTCTAACACAAATATACCCTGCTGCTCTCTACCAAGTGAGCTTTCCAGTACAGATGTCCCGGAGACTCTGCAAGCAGCTGCCTGGGGAAGGCCTTCCTGAGCCCTGCGGGGACCAACTGAGCCCTGCCCACCCTGCTGTGACCCAGCCTCAGGCTGCTCAGCGCAGCTGACCTGGCTCCAAGCAGTGCCTCACCGGGATGTGCTGCACTGCCCTTCTCCGCACACTTGGATCGCCACTGCCACCTTCACACAGCTGTCAGCACACTACAGACACAGCTCATCTTGCACGCAAGTTTTGCACAGGACTCTAATCAGACAACTTGGGTTTTAGGAAGAGAGGAAGATAGCCCAAAATAGTGACTCCTCAGAAAAGCAGTTGAAATGCAATAGTTCTCTCTCTTATCTTCCCCTTAGAAATCCAGAAAGTTTGACTGTGCTCAAGAAGGCAGGGATACACCCTGTTTTATGAGGGAATATCTCCATCACGAAATAGTAAAATTGGTTCCTAGAGCTGGGAGGCTCTTGCCCTTTTGTCATGTTCCATCACATGGGCAGCACTGCAAAGCAAGCACAGACCAGACCTTAAAGCTCAACCTTGTTGATAAGTAATAGCTTCCCGTACAAAGCTGTTTTCCAAGGTGAGAGCTTGTCTTTAACTTGATTTGATTTCAGTGGTAGTCATCAATTCAACACTATGAGTTTTCTGTCTCTGACCTTCAGTATTCCATCACGGAATTCCAACCAGAGTGTGAAGAACTCAATATTAATAGTGAGTGTGGGATTTGATTAAAAGTCATGCAGAGACCTCATAGACTCAGAAAGATTTACATTTCCTGAAGAAAATAGTTCCTAACCTGGCCAAAGGGAAAGGGCAGAAAATACTAGCTCAAGTACCTAATGCAGGCTCACATCTGCAATATTTCCACTAGGATTGTTGAAACTACACAGAACACACCAGCCCTTGATCCTTGTTTGGGTTTGTTTGGGTTGGAGGTCTAATGCGAAATCTGTTCTCAGCTCCAGTTAGCGGCTCCTCAGCTTTGGGCATGACCACAGTTTTGCATTACCTCATTTTATCTGGAAAACACTTTGGGTTCTACACAAATACAGTTAGTCTTAAAATGACAGATTTCCTGCTTTAGATTTATATATTTTTCTGCAATGTCTGGTTCACCAAATGTCAGCAGGGAAAACTGATCACCAGGAAAACTGATCTTGTTGCCTGTCTTTCTTGAGCCAGTTCATAGCTATTGGAGTTGCAATGGGAAATACATTTCCAGTGAGGCAAACTGTTATTTTTGCATAATGTGAGCTGATAGTCAACAATTGATAGTCAATAGTCGGTGCTGCTCACAGAAACAAGAAGAGGCAATGGGCACAATTTGAAAAACATGAATTTCCATCTCAATAAAAAACCCCAAATCACAACTTGAGTATAGAACATGTTGTCTAGAGAGGCTGCAGGGTCTTCATCCCTGGAGATACTCAAAACCTGACTGGTCACAGTCATGGGCAACCTGCTGTAACTAGGTGTTTGAACTGGGGGACTGGACCACACACTGGATCTCAGAAGGTCCCTGCCAACCTCAACCATTCTGTGGTCTTTGTTTCTGTGTCAAATACTGTGTAAAGGTAAAACAGAAAAGAAGTCATCAATCCTCAGTGAGGCTTTATGCCTCCAATTTTCTGTAGTCAAAAGTGATACGAGTCACACTGTAGAACTTCCCGCTCCTATTCTTAATTTGTTGATTGAGAACTCAAAATCCACTGGGATTTCCAAGACAGATGCATGCACTGAAGACCATATTAGTGTCTCAAGACAACTACTTTGTTTCAAAAAGTTCCTAAATTCCCTGACCTATAGGACAGGTATAGCCACCTAAAGACATCTGTTCTTTGCAGATGTTTTCAGACTTAGACCCAGAAGTATGTCTGGGATGTAAAAATTTCTCAACAGTGGATTGAATCTCAGGGGGATACAACTGAAGACTCTATTTGCTTTTCTTTGAAGCTGGAAGCTCAGTTACTTCAACAATACAGCTTAGATTGGGAAACTTTCCCTTAGTTTGCCAGCTTTTGTTTTTACCATTTATCTTTGCTGCTCTTTGTCAGCTAACACCTTAAGAAAGTTTCAACATCCAAACATAAGATTTAGCCTTAAAACCCTAGGCAGACCAACAGATAGTTGATGAACAATCCATATTAGGTATTCCAATAATTTGCAACCCTTTCTTCCCTTTAATTTGGAAATTTAAAAAAAAAAATTAAGTGGCCTAGGTAATGTCTCCAGATATCTGCTGGAAAAATGCATATGTTTGATTTGTCTCTAATGCAAGCAGTCCTCTTTTTCTGGATGCTGGACTATACATGCACAAGAGTGTGCTGTAACGAGCTCAAAGACAGGAACTGAGGTATTTGCTTACAAAATGTTTTAAAATAAACCAGCAAATCTGACATACGTGTGCAGAAGTTTTTTCTCCAAATGTTTTGTTCAGGCTCTTAAAAAATAAAATTATTGTTACAAAGGTGTTTAAGTGTCACTATCTGCAGTTTGAAGAAAAGAAGAATATCTTTTATGGAGTGGGACACTAAAGAACTAAAAGCATTTAATTTACCTTTTCTATATTATAAACAGTCCATATTTTACACAAATTAGCCATAAGGAATTATTTTTTATTAAATAACAAACTGCAGTTAAGTGCAGTTTATTCAGATGATTTTACTGTCACTAAGTTGCTACTAAAATTATGAAACCAAAAATATAAAATCTTCCTGTCAACTGATGTTAGCAGACAGCACTAATTACAACAGCTACTGCTTAATTTTACAGAAACCTGACCAAATCCACATTCTTTTGAGCAAGTGGCTCCAGTTCCACTCAGGTTGCAAGTAAGTGATGAATAGAAAACAGCCACACAGTTCTAAAGCCCTGCAGTGTCAAAACAGCACTAACAGTAACCCTGTAACTCCCAAACAATGTGTCAGATTCTCTTTCTTAATAGTGTGGTGAACATATTACAGCTAGTTCTGAGCTATGTATGTACACCACCATTTACTCCCTTTTTACTGCCTTTTGCTCTTCATAGATCTATTAGCCATTCATACTTTTACCTAAACTCTGTGATATCTGAAAAATCAATAACCATTCTCAAAAATAATGTGAAAGTGAGAAGAAATTAGCAAATTGTGCTTCATATGAAGCCTGGATATTAAAGAATTAAGACATTTTGAACCAAGAGAACCTGAGAGTAAGTAAACTAAGAAATGTTAGAAATAGAAAATTTGAGATTAATGTTGTAGTGGTCTTACAGACTTACAAGAGAAATTAACACACTTCTCACAACCAGAATTCCTAGGACAGAAATGTACTGCAAGCAGGAATTTGTTATGATGGCATTTCAAGGTATATTCTTTTTTGGAATTCCTAGCTCTGATATTTTCATTTTCGGTCTCCTAGTTAGTAAAGTTCAATTTAAGGAGGGTAGCTTTTCCTACATACCGTTATTGCCATTAGCTGTGTATTTCTATCCATTACCAGGAAATCTGAACCCTGGAAGAACCAAACCTCGAACCTGGAAGAAGAGAGGAGGACCTGCACTCTGGCAGTAGAATTTGTCTCCTGCCTCATGGCCCTATGGGTTCTGTTGGTTCATTCCTCTGTTCTGGAGTGTCTCTTATTGCACACCTCCTCCCTGTTGCTGGAGCAGGAATGAAGAACACCAAAAAGAAACATTCATTATTTATCTATTCACCTGTCCCTTTTGGCATTGATATAATATGATACTATGAGGTTTTGGTGAGGGTTCACTGACACAAAATGCGACACATTGTTTTTAATGGTGGTTTGTATTTTATGCACACATACTACCAGAAACATCTTTCTCTTTGTGCCCACCACCCCACCAAAAACAAAAAGGACTGTGCTCTCTCTTCAGGACTGGCTGGATAAAAAGAACCCTGTTAGTGGGAGCATGTTGAAGTGTTTCTGCTGACAAGGTACAAGGTATTACAGCCTGACCCCTCATAGAAACACATTTCCACAGCAAATACACAAACTGTTTACAATGCCAGTGATAAAGCATTTCACACTCATCTCCTGCCTTCCTGCTAAGACCAGAAGCAAAAAAAAAAAGCTGAGGCTCCTGATAATTCAGTAGTCTAGAAAAAAATGACCATAGAGGGCAGAGGTCCACTTTAATAAACTGAATCAAAGGCTATGTTGGACACTTTTGTCCTTGTCAAGCTTACACTTCTTAATAGTAGATTTGGGTTATTCCAGTAAGTGTTTATTCTTGGTGATTACTGCAGTGACTCTACTGGTGCTGCTGGAGAGGGCCAGAAACCATCAGCTACTTGAGCATTAATTCCTTGCAAGAGGCACAGGGTAAGAGCAAGCTCTGCCTCTGAGGTCTGGGCAGACAGGTGTGGGAATGAGAAAGCTGAAGCAGAGAGGAAGACAGCCATGTCCTACAGTGAGCCAAACAGAGCCTTGCAGAGGATAAATAAGAAAATGGACAACGTAAGCCGTGGTAGCAGCTCTCTCTGCTGCTCAGCCAGCAGCCACAGATCTACATTGACATGTTCAATACTTGAATGAAGGCAAAGAAAAATGTAGTTTTCATAATTATGAGGCAAACTCTGCCAACTCAGCTAGCTGCCTCCTCTCATCCTGGCATGGTACCCCAACTTATCACATCCATAAATACAAAAAAAATGGAAGAGTAGTTGTAGCTGAACATATTAATATATATTGGTATATGGGAAACTTTCAGCTTTGCTTCTTTTTTTCGATTTCACTTTTCTGCAACAACCCACATCCCTGCTGGGCTTTGATTGCAGCTTTAGCTAATTATATTAGTTGAGACATTTTGTCATACAGTGAATCAGATCCTCAGATCCTCAACTGATCTAAATGAATGCAGCTGCACTGATGTTAGTGGAGATTTTCCTGTTCCTATCAATTATTCATTATCTCCCCAAAAATGGAAATGCAAGCTGCCATACTCTAAAATACAGTTTTTAAAGCAAAGGGATGATACACCTTTAGTAGCTCTTTCCAGTTTATTTCCTAGAATACTTTGGGAACTTTATTTTCATTCTAGAAAGCATCAAAACAGCATGCTGGCTAACAAAGTGAAATGAACTATGCCTTCGGTACATCTCCAGATGTATTTTCCCATACAAATAAAGATTTAAGATTATTGCCACATCCAAATGTACTACATATATCCAAGAAATAAACAAGCATGAAGTCTAGTAGAAGACTATTTTTATATGGAGTATAAGAGAAACCAGTATATGGAAGATTGCCTCAGTTTTCCTCCTAACATAGACTGTCATGTAGGAACAACCACAAAAATATTATTTACCTTACACTAGTTCTATTTGGTCTGAATGGTTGTACTTTCTGGCATGTCAAAAGCTTTACAAAGCTAATGAGTAAATCCACCTAGAAGCACACTAGATTTGAAAGGCTCCAGTGTTCAACAGCTATTGGTGTTTAGGGCATTGGATTTGCTTTTCCGAATTATGTGGCATGAGATAAAAGCTGCTGACTTTCCCCCATCAGCTACAGATTTTCTCAGTCTTTTTGCACAGATGACTGTACACATTCTTTAGCTATCAGCACCTAAATATTCAAACTCTTCCTCACAACATGAACGCCGGTTAAATTTCAGCTGTCGTCCCTCCTTGTCCGTGATACCTAGAGATACATCTTCGTAGACCCACTCATTTTCCATAGCCTTAAACCTTCTGGAAAAAAAAAAACAAACCAAAAAACAACCAAACTAAAAAGGCAGTCTATCAGAGGTTTATTTCTGCTTTGGCATCTAGCTTAAACTTCATATATCAGATATTTAATGACTTGTTTTCCACAGCATTGCTGGCAGAAGCTGTGCTGCCGCCGCCTCTGTGTTTGTGCAGAGGTTTCGGGCTGCTTTGTAGCTGGCAAAGTTGCAGGAGGTGGCACATGAATCTTGCAGAGGGAGCAGCGCTGCCGCCCCGCACGCAGCCCGAGCTGGGCCCGCCCTTGGCAGGAGCACAGGCTCAGCGTGTGTGTTTCCCCGCTGGGAACACAGAAACAGCTTGCAGAGACGCTGCGGCTTTTCCAGCCGTGGAACTGGCGCTCCATTAGCTGGTCCGTGCCGCCACTGCTGCTGCTCCTCCAGGCAGCCCCTGGTTCCCCCGCTCCCCGGAGCGCAGCCGCCCGGGCTCCTCTCCCGTGGGGAGCCCCGGAGTAGGAGCCGACCCTCGGTACAGGGGGGGCGTGGGAGGGGAGGAGCTGCACCTGCTGCTGCAGCTACTGCCTCATTAGCGCAAAGAATCCTCAAATGCTTGGGAATGAAGCCGCCTGCCTGCGCTGGCTCTGGCGCTTGCTAGATACAAATAGAAATTTTACTAATCGTTCAGGTGACTAGTGCATTTTTCCTCCCTTTCCTTTTATTTTTGTCAATCCTAGTGTTCAAAGTGCTTCTCAAGCATAACAAATAAATTAATGACAATCCATAATAATAATCTATACCTTTTCCATTTCTCAAGGGAAACCATTAAAACCAATCCTTCCTGCTATATGTAAGCTGAGAAAATGTTTTCCTCTATTCTTTCCTCTGACATTGTTACACTCTTAAACCCCGCTGAGAAAGTCTGTATTTATGAGACCACTATTCTTTTAATGGCGATTTTGCTGACTTTTCCAACATAAATGCAGATGATTTTAAACAGTGCAGTGTTCAATTGCTTGATTGTGAAACTCTGATGTTAACAGGATTATTCATGCAAGCACTCTCCTTATTACGCAACAATTGCATAATCACTGCCTGAATATTGCCTTAGGTTCCAGCTCCAGATCCTCCAAAATCTCATCCTCCCACCCTGTTACAAGTTTTAATGCTGCATGCAGCAATGACAAAAACTCCCTCCAACACGTACTGAAGATAAGGCACTTAAATTGGGATTCTTTCAGCTTTCTAATGCACATCTTAGCTCGACAGTTCTAGAGAAGGCTTGATGGGGTTTGGAGGATTTTTTCATTTGATTGTGTGTCTGATTTTTTTGTCTGTTGTTGTTTGCTGAAAGGAACAGAAATGGCAAAGACAAAACAGTTTTCCCCAGTTTCTTCCCACAAGTGAAACAGTTTTGTTTTATAGCAAACACAAATGGAAGTTCAGCTGTTTAAAATGGATTTCTAGACTTTGCCATTCTGAAATGGAAAGAGAAAAACGAGGTGATCGTTGCTGTTTTTTCTCAGCTTCTCACAGATTTTCTTTGTAGCCACTGCTCTAATAATTTTACTACTCTTCTAATAATTACATTGTTTCTATGTGGTCAAAAGGTGGATAAAAACATCCAGCCTTTAGAAGGCGCATTGCTCTGTAGGGACCAAGGCTCGTCATCCATAGTAGAAACAGTAGTAAAATTCGAGACCATCTGGCTTATTTACCTGCTGATGGAGAAGCCACAGGCCCCAGGCCAGCTGGAGCTGTGTTTGCCAACATTTTGGAAGTCCCCAAAGCTGAAATTAATGACCAGATGTTAGTGGAAGCTCAGCATCACCACCTCCACTTCAAACATCCTACTCCTTTCAGTCACAGTTTCAGAAGCCTTTGGGTGCAAAGAGCATGGAAAAGCAGGCCTTAGATTCTCTGAGCCCTGTTTCGAGGCTTAGAGTAAGCTGAATTTGCATGGTAGTAGGGAAGGGCTGGAGTGTGCCCGTTTGTCCTGGGTTTGGCTGGGATAGAGTTAAATTTCTTCCTGGTAGCTGGTACAGTGCTGTGTTTTGGATTTAGCAGGAGAATTTCGATAACAGACCATTTTTTTTTTAAGTTGGCACTACTTGGTGATGACCTGCAGTCAAGGACTTTTCAGTTTCCCCTGCTTTGCCAGTGAGGAGGTACTCAAGAAGCTAGGAGGGAGCACAGCCAGGACAGCTGAGCTGAACTGGCCAAAGGGATATTCCATACTACAGAGCATCATGCCCAGTATGTAAACTGGGACCGTTGTTTGAGAGGTGCCAATCTTTGTTCAGGGATGGGTTCAGTGCTGCTCAGCAGCTCATGAGCAATTTCATTGTGCATCGCCTGTCTTTCTTAGGTTATATTTCTTTATCTTTTTGTTCCCTCCATTTCCATTATGATTATTTTATTTCAATTATTAAATTGAAATTTATTTCAATTATTAAATTGTCCCTATCTCAACCCATGGGTTTTACCTTTTTTTCCTATTCTCTTCCCCATCCCCCTGGCACATGAGCAAGTGGCTGCATGGTCCTTAGCTGCCAGCTGGGGTTAAACCACACTACCATGAAACAATGTCTGTGACAGTAAATCCAGTCTGAACCTCATGAATATGCTTGCTACTTTGAGAGCTGCATGTATGAAAAGCTGATCAAAATTCAAATGCTGTATACTCTCAGGGTCTATCTGTACTAAGATATTTTCAGTTTTTCTGTACAGTATCATTAGCAAGTGCCCTGAGTCTAGGCTCTCTGGTTTCTTTATACTTCGATGTCTGGCTTTTTTTTTTTTCTCCCCTTCTGTCATTATATCACAGAGCTAGGGAAATACAGAGCATTGCTGTGTGTGCAGTCAGTATGTGCTGGCTCAGTGACACAGATTTCTTCAAAAGACAATATTATCAAATGTATTACAGCACTTTGTGAATGCACTTTGCATGCAGCACAAGCTGTTGTGATATGGAACTTGAAAGATACTGGAGCCAAACCCCTCAAATCTGTTGGTCTTTGGGCAACAGGATGGCAATTTTTGCCTGATACATCAGGCAGCTGCAATTACCACCTGATTATGGGTCACCTCCATGGCACAGGAAGAACTGGAAGCAGCATGGCATTGCCTCCCCCAGTCAGACTCTTCTGCCACCTGACATCCAAGTAAAGGTTGAGGAAAACTGGGCTATTAACAGGTACTGCAGACAATAACAGAGACTACTGATTAACATTACAGAAGTTTTCCATATTATTTTTTGAACAAACTAGATTTCAAATATCCAGTAATGTTAATTTGACATCTTTGCAGAAATTTTTTTCCCCCTTCTATCCTTAATAAAGTCAGGATAAGAGACATCCACTTCTCTACTAGTCCACAGAACCACTTATTTCATCCTAATTAAGCTTGCAGATTTTTCAGGCACAGTTTGCTCTGGTCAATCTATTCTGGCTGTTCCCAAGCACCATTTTGTTCTAGATGGAACTGAAAATGGAAGATACAAAATGGTATATTGCTGACTGATTACAGCCCACACAGATTCCTGAAGACTACACATAATTATTACAATGGCAAGAGTAAAAGTGACAAATGCAAGATGTGAAATCAGAAGTATAACAATACAAGTGTCCATTAGCTTTCCCCAACAGTCAAATCCCAGGAAACCATCACTATGCATGCCTATTTTATATATGTAGGATAATACAGATGACCCTACATTTCCTATAGCAACCACTGTTTGTTAGAGTAATACATTCCCAATCTCAGAAATTCCAACCTAATATAAACCAGACGATACCAGCAAAAGCCAACAGAAACCCCTCCCTCTCTCCAGTTCAATTGCTACCAAATGTGCCTGGTTTATCTGAAGGGACATGGGGCATCTCTGCATCTACCCATTTGGGTAGTGCTTATGTGAGGAAAATATGAAATGCTGGCAGCTACAACATTTTAATAGGGAAAACACATTAGTAACTGCAGAGCAGCTTGTCTATGTCTAAGTCTTGCCTTCATCCATTTCTTGATGCTTACAGCTTCCTTTGCTCAGGCACACTCCCTGTTAGATTAAGCATGAGAAATTTCAGAAGCTGGCCAGTAACTCAACAAATTGGAAAGCATCATACGCATCAAGTCATGTTACCCTTTTTTTCTCTCCATAACAACCTAAGGCACTCTTAAAAATATTAAAGCTGGTATTTGTGCTTACCTAAGGACTGATCTAAATTTCTTTGGAATCAGTGGCAAGGATTCCATCAACTGACATTGGGCTAAATCCCTCCTGCTCAAAGAGGTAACTTCTGTGCATCACAGGATTTAGACATACCCCAACTGTGTATGTCAAAGGAATGTGTGCTAAACCTTCACCTGACTAAAACAGAGAGGTCCTATGTGGAAGGTGATTCTGTAACAGGGTAGGTGAATGACTTTCCCCATCTTCTCACCCCCTACTCCAGAAAAAAATAAATTCCACCTAAAGAAATGTGGGTTTTATTCTCTGCATGTTAAGAAGCTCTAAAAGGTATTTTCCTCTCATACTGGTTTTGTGTCTCCTGGAAATATTCCTCTCTATACTTGGTCAAAGGGGACTCTGTTCTAAAGAGAATTCAGTTCTGGAGAAAAAAAAAAATAGCATGCTGAGCTGGAAAAGTGAAGAAGGACAGCAAAAATTATGCAGGAAAAAAAAGCTAAAAAGAAAAAAAAGATAATGGTTATAGCTATAAGGGAAACTAGTCAAAAAGTAGTTTCCAATTCCCAGGAACTATGCCTGCTCTGGAGTTCAGGTTTGGACAAATCTGAGTTGACAGCAAGACACTGTCAAATCCACATTTTTTCCATAGAAAATAAGTTCTCAGGACCCTGCAGCTGCACTGACTGACTCATTTTCTGTAAACCTTACGATTCTCAAAACGGATGGATTTTGGACAGACCTGCTGGAAGTTCAGCCCTCAAGTCACAGGCACAGGACAACTATTCCCATGTTTTCACTCAATTCTTCAGCCATGCTTCACAGCAGGAAGTGGCAGAGGGGCAGAGCCAGGGCTCCAGCTGGATGTGCCACCAGATGCTGGCACAGTGCCACCCTGCTGGGGCTGCTCAGGGGGCTTCCCCCTCAGGACACAGCTTGCAGTTTCTGCCACAATAGCCTCAGAGACAAACGTTGCAGGCCTGTGCCCAGCTTTGGGGCTACTTGCCTAGGCTCCAAATACTTCACTTTTGGGGCAAATCTCAGGACAGCCAGTTTTCCCATAGTAAGTATCAAGTCCTTTCACGGCTCCTGGTCCAGGATAATCTGGATAGGATGCCTCAGCTTTTGTGGTCCTCACTTTGGAAAGGTTTCGTTAGACTCAAAAACAGCCGGGCGACCTTTGTGAACATGAGGAGTGTTTTAGTTTCCACCATCTTTTGGCATTTGTACTTATATGAAAATTCCTTTGCCTGAAACACCTTTAGATTTAGTTCTTACCTTCCTTAATGGGTCAGGTATCAACAAGCTAAAGCTTTACCTATCATCCTTGACAGCTGAAGGATCACGAACAAAAACTACGTGCAACTAATTTAATATCTATTCCAGCAGTTCTAGTACAATTGTTTAGTCTTTTATGTATGTATTGTACTGCATTTATATTAAATTTCTTTCATTTCAAAAAATGAATTTATGAGACATCTACTGCTCCCAAGATTTAATTAAGACCTGATCAGATAGCAGGTACCTTCCACACAAGTATAACTACAGACCGGCAACCTAATTTATAAATATAAATGCCTCTTCTACCAAAATATGTTCTAACAGGTGTCTGAAAGCCAGTTAATAAATATGCCACTAGATCCTATCTCCACTTTACACATACGAGTTTGTGACAGTTAGTAGCACCTTGTGTGTTAGTAGCAAAGCCATAAAAGCAAAGCATCGGAAAGTTTATACATATATTAAATGCTTTACCAGGAACAGATGGGGAAATGGAGTCAGAAGGAAAGTTTTCAGTAACAAAAAAATACTTAAGGGAAAAAAAAAATCATGTGGAATGATAAATTATTTTTTTCTGAAAAAAGATTTGGTCCTGTGCAAAATGTGGTAAATATTGTAATTAATAACGTCACAGTGCAGAAATTTGTTTTTTCTCAAAATTTCATCTCTGATGCTTTTTTCTTATTTTTAGTTCACACCAAAAGCCATTATGAATTTTCCAAAGAGTGAAACTTTAAGTTCTGTCTCATTGTGATATTCCATTTCTAGAATAAATCCAAGCCCAAAACTTCCTTCATAGACATACATAGAGATTATTCTCTAACTAAAAAAAAGATGAAAACATGGTTGAAAAATACTAGAAACCTTCAAAGCAGCACGGGTTTACTGAAGTGACCAGCACACCTCACCACTGCAGAAATATTTTCTGTAGTACACTGCAAACAACTTTCAATGATCCTGATAGATACTGTGCAGCTACAAGCTCCCCTCATCACAAAAAGTCCGAGTTTGTCTCAAGATACTTAGTTTATTTTAAAAATATATTGGTTTAGTTCTTTTAAAAGTTAAAATATCACAAAAATTCAACACACCTATTCCTCTCAATTTATTTTTAATTAATTTCTGTTCATTATTGTTCCTTCTTTCAGAATAGCATAAACCAGAACCCATAATCTAGTCACAGCTACTTCTCTGAGTCTCTGCAACTGAGTGGAGAGCACAGAGTGGGAACATGAGATACCCCAGCGCTGAGACTGACAGCACACCCCACCTACAAGCAGTTTGAAAACTGCTTTAACAGCACTGATGGATTTGCCTGCCTCCTAACAGTATACACCTGAGAAGTAGTTTACAGCACTGAATATCTCAGAAGATTCAATCTGTACTTTTTTTTTGTATAAAGGATCTAGAGAATCTAATCCCTTGTCTTGCCACTGAAAAAATAAACTTAATTGGTAGCTCTTCTGCCATATCTAAACCCTCACAGTTTTACACTTCAATTTATAATTTTGACTAGATGTTTTAGTGTTCCCTTGTTCTCACTGGTTTGAAACATCTAGGGCAGATACAGTAGATCCAGCTCTGCCTTTTTTTAACTATCAAACTAGCTAAACCATCAGCTAGTGGTGCAACTTAGTAGTCTGACAGATTTCCAGTATACACAACAGTTACAGAAAAAAAAAAGGATTTAAATTCAGCTTTGTAATATAGGTTATCATGCACTCATCAGTTTAAATAAGAAAAAAGGGTCAGAGAAAAGCCTGAAGTAGTTTGGTTTGAGAATGTATACCTATATCCAATATGCAGCATTAGTCCTGGTGCCTGAAAGTTGTGGCTTATTTTGTGTACTATCTTAGAAAATGGTCAGTCAACAAGACAGTTCATTTCTTTAAGTAAATAAATAGGAAAACAGTGGATTGACCTCAGAGCAACTGAACCATAATATACAGTAATCTACAGAAAGTTAGTGAACCTGGTAAATGTTTGGTCACTAAGAGGATGGACATTAAAAATTGAACCATATGGACAAAATGAAATAAAAAAGCTTTTACTTTTAATGGAATACCCTTTTGCCAATTATATAAGCAAGGTCAGCATGTAATGGGATAAAACCCCAGATACACAGGAAAAAATAAAACTTTTTTACCTTCAGGATAACAGTTATCTACTACAATTTAGCAAAATTGAATGACTGCTTAAAGTCTAATTCCAGCCTTCTTAGGGTGTAGCCACTATTGACTTCACCCCACAGCATTTGGCTTGTAAAGGCTTTCTTCCTTTATACACACCTGGTTTTGCTGTGTGAGATTGCACTGACATACTGCAGATGCTACTACAGCATTAGGCAATGGATTATGGAACTGCACTGGGATCCCCATTTTCCCTGTTGCAGGTTACTCAGGAAATATTTTTTATCTTGCATATGCCGGGTATTTTCTGCTATTCAGGCGGTGATTGATATTTAGCTCAATTACCTGATGCAATGGTAAAACTTAGTCTTTTTCCAAAAAAAACCCCAAAACCAAAAAAACTAAGAAAGAATAATAATAAAAAAAAAGGGAACACATCCCTCGATATCCTCCAGAAAATACATTATCCTCTTTTCTGTTCACAAAGGTCTTATTCTGCTCCAGCACAATTACAATTCATTGTACTGTTTAGCATCTCTAAAAGAAGTGTCTAAACCTTTCTGTTTATATAATCACAGGAAAGATTTTTTTTTTTTTTTTTTGGTTTGTGAAGTTAGAATGATTGGTTTGAGGTTGAAATGTTTTATATCCATTATCACTAGCATTTTCTTGACCTTAAACAAAAAAAAATCCCCATTTCATCTAGATCACTTCAAAGAGTGAAAGAGGAACCTCATCACGTTTATAAACTTTAACCTCCTTGCTTTAAAATATCATGGAATAGTTTATTGGGATTTGTTACAAGCCCTATGCACAAAGGCATGTTAATTATCTGATCTAAGTTTAGATTTGCTTTATCTTCCTTTTGTGCAGACTGCTGCATATTAATTTCATGCTGCCTTCTTAAAAATGATTATTAGAGTAGCAACTGGCATTCAAACCAGCTCAAGTCAACTTTACACTGGACATGTGCCTTGATAGCACAGCACTCTCCACTACACTTGTATGAAAGAAGGATGAGCCAATGACAAAGAAGAAAGAAATCAACTCATCCAATGTTTAAGATTTCTTTTAGTGTAATTCCTAATATCTGTTTGCAGTAGTTTTCCAAGAACAAAATTTTCTACTGAGTCCAAATCTTGTTGATTTTCAGTAAGATCTTTGTGTATGGCTCCCTGGGGTGTTCTGGAAATTATTCATTTCAGTGCCAGTAAAAATCTTATACCTTTTCTGTTAGCCTAAATAGCAAACTATGTCTTAATAGAAATTTAAAGAGATCATACTTGTACTCCCAGTGTCCAGACATTACAGTACCAAATGCAGAAGGCAAGTGGCCTTGTCAGCAAGTGGCCTTTTCGGATAATAGTCTACCTCTGAGAAAAATTATTGCACTGCAGGACACTAGAGACAGCTGTGAATGTTTTCCTTCATATGAGGTAAGGACAGCTGAGGAAAATGGATGAGATTTTTCTTCATTTCTGTCAAATTCCATACACAGAGAAAACATTTCATTTCTGAAAAGGGTATGAAGCAACCTGTCTAAAATGAACAAGTCTAGCTTAAAAAAAAAAAGAACAAACAAAAAAAACCAGGTATGAGATGGCAAGGACTGCTGCCAGCATCTATAAGAAATGATTCCATAGAGTGGGGTAAGGTACATCTGAAATGACAGGACAAGATAAATATAGCTGTATGTTACCGACTTCCACTGACTCACAGAATATAAAATCTAAGATTAATGTTTTCTTCTGCTGCAGTTGGTCTAAAACAAGCCCTTATATGATCAAATATTTAGAGGAAAAGGCTGGGAAAAACATATAATTCTACTTGTGAATAAGTCACTTGTTTTTCAACCTTGGTGATCTCAATTAAAACTCCTGCCTTATGAATGAGTTAATTGTTTTAACTTTCATGACCAAAAAAACCGAATCTCTACCTTGAGATTTCTAAGGCAAGGAACCCTTATTTCAGGGTTAATGGAAAATACAAAAATAAGTACCCTCACACATCATGAGGGCAGCAGATTCCTTCTAGGAATACTCGGTGTGCTGTTGCATGTAGGTGCTCCCGCATGAAACCAGTGTTTTTGTTGTAGCTGGACTTCCTGTTCTGACAATGCCAAACATTTTGCACGTTTTCAATAGAGATGCACATCCAAATGCCAACAGCTGTGACCTGGAACTCTGCAGCTCAAAGCAACCCTCAAGCAAAAAATCTACTTTTGGGGTAGTGAACCACCTTGGCTAAAAGCTTGCTGACAGTTCAGTGGAATTCACGTTCTGTCTGCCTATGCTACAACCACAGGCAAAGAGCTTTTGAAGAGCAAAAAGCCTGAGAATTAGTTATAGAAGCATTATTGTCTTGCAACTATTGTATTGTCTATTTTACAGACCATACCAGAAATTTCTGTGAACATGAACTGAAGTTTCAGCTCGGAAGCATGTTCTAGGTGGAATGGAATTTCCAAAGCTCTTGGAATTTCAGATTTAGGCAGGGAGGTCAGACAACTGAAAAGGTGACTAAATCGAGGTAAGTACCTACACAGAGGAAAGTGTCTGAGGCAACAAACAAAAGCACAATAAAATCCACTGCAAAACGCCCTGGAGGCAGAATCCCATTTGTGGTGAAATAGCATGTTTCCCAAAAAGGTAGCAAAAACAAAGGGTATTGAAAGAGATCCCAGAATGGATAAGGTTGCAAGGGACCAATCTCCCTGCTCAAGCAGGCCCATCCTTGATCACATGGCACAGGATTGTGTCCACATGATTCTGGAATGTCTCCAGTGAGGGAGACTCCACTACCTCTCTGGTCAACCTGTTCCAGTGCTTGGTCACCACACAGGAAGTTCTTCCTCATCTTCAGATGGAACTTCCTGTGCATCAGTTTCAGTCTGTGACGTGAGAATCTTCTGACACACAGCACCACACCAGCCTCAGACGAACAACAACTAAATGGAAAGGGATGCTACAGTTTAAGGCCCTTTTCTAAACAGTAATTTAAGAAATAGCTCAATTCTTATTTATTCCAAACTTGAGGATGATTTGCTTTATACAAGAGGTGATTTGAAGTCTGTGGAGTGTGTGAACAAGTTGTTTGAAACAGCACAATGATCAGAGGGGACAGCTCACATCTGGGGAAGAAATCACAAGGATCTGCAGAGAAGTTGTTCCAAGAGCAGTGGAGCTAACTACATCTGGTTTCCACTGGACTAGTGTCTTCCAGTTGATCAACTTTTAACTGAATGTGTGAGGTCAGCCTAATTAAATATCCAGTAGGTATTAGATGGAAAAAAAAAAAAATCTTCTGTTGCTCCTTGTTTTAAAACTGGTAATTCACATAGGAAAAGCTTTAGTTGAGGAGGGGATTCTCTAATGTCTGAAACAGAAAAAACTCCAAAAGCTGCTTTTTTTCCAAGCAGCTAAGCATTCATAATGTCTTATTCTGCATAGTTTTTTTTTGCTTTAGTAAGAATTTAAGTGATTCTTATTTTCCTCTCCAGTGGACATACTAAAAAGATATTTGCTTTCCAGGAGAGGTTTTTTATTACTTATGAGGAATTTACTGTGATTAAGAACTTTATTCACAAATATGCCTGATTCAAAATGGAAGACAAGTAAAGCCATTTTCATAAATCTTATTTCCTTAGGAAATGAGGATTCAAATAAATCAGATATGCAGAGAGGTGGAAACAACCTGGGGGACTGGGTAAACTTGGAATTCATAATGGTTTCCGTGTTGATTAGTGAATCTTATTTCAACATTCCTCACGGTGGAAGAACAAATGTCCTGGGAAAACCCGAGTAGTTCTGTGATTACCAGACCTCTGTCTGCTCTTGAAGGAGCCTGTGATCCATGCAAAGAAAGGAGGGAATATGATTGCTATTTTACAAACAGGCAAACCTGACACTGTTGCCATTTATGATTTTGATTTCTCTGCATATTCAGGGACACGTAGCTGAATCTCAGAGTTCAGCTTTCCACATTGCCATGCTAAGGCCTTAAGCACAGACCTGCTTATGCTCCTGGACATACTCAGTGATATGTGAACTCTTCCATGTGAGTAATCTCAGTGGGAAAGGAGAGAGGTCTATGCGTGGAACATGGTATCTGGCAGAGTGCAAACCCAGAACTAGGGATTCTGGATGTAATTTATAAACGGGAATTTAGGCTGCCTCATTAGGTTCCAGATTTTTCTCACCGCTAAGTGCAGCAAGATAGAGAAACTAAGCAAAGACAACTCTAGAGAGAAATCAGGAATATTGGGTGACAGATAAAGGTGCAGACACTGCATACTTGAAACAGTGCTTCACTACATTGATAATGACAATGAAAAACTATGGGAAGGAAAATTTTGCTATATTCACATTTTAATTTATGGAACTGTTGACAAAATAAACTTAAGGTTTTATTATGGGCATATTCAGAAGAGTACCAATGTGCTCTTTTTATTATTTTATTTTTAATATGTGTGGCAACTACAGGGATCTATTTCAGAGAATGACTTGGCTTTGAGATAAAGTGAGAACATGCTTCTAACTGCTGCCTCTCTCTTGAAGTAAAAACCCTTCTTAGCACCAATTCCTGGCCACATAACATTTCCATTATACTTGGGTTTGGTCTTTTTGTCCAACTTACAAGTGGTTTCTTTTCTTTTAAAATGAATACAAGTGATAAAGCTACTATGAAACTACAAAGCCAACTGAAAGGCTTGCATTTATTTACAGGGAACCAAATTAGACCCTACTTGGCTACCAGGCAAAATGTACTTTACTATTTACACTAGAGAACACAAATTAAAAGTAACTAACCAGTAGAAAAATTGAGAAGTTTCCTGTCCTGCCTTTAATACAGTCAGAGAACGTGTAAACAGAAGAGAAAAAGGAAGGTGTTTGATGCTGGTTTGGGTCACCTGAGGACCACAGTGTCTGCTTGCAGACGTCCTCAGTGTACTTGCAATAGGCAGTTTGCCGTTTCCCCTGCGAGGGGCAAGCCCCAAACGATGGTAATTAAGAGCGTAGGCGGAGACGAAGGATGAGAGAGGGATATCTTGTGTAGTTTCCAAGCGTAGGTTTAATACCACTGGAGGGTCGAGGGACAAGAATAAGGTTGTGCACAGGGTTTTATATGGGGAGTAAATGGGCGGAGAAAAGGGTAACAACCAATGGGGTTCAACCAAGAGGGAGGAGCTGACCAGGAGACAACCAATGAAGATAACTCAGGGGAGGGGACTACAATGATTAACCAATGGGGTGTAGAGGTGAACAGAACTTTCTAGAATTGATGAATATTTAACGAGGGAATATGCATAAACATGAACATTAGCATGAAATGGGGTGTGGCACATAAAAACTATGAGCTTGTGAGATGCAAAACAGGGGAAAACAGAATCATGGGAACTTGCTGTAACTACAAGATGACTTTCAAATCTCAGTGTCTTCGTGGCCCATCCACCAGTCTTATGACACTTTGGGTGCTGTGGGCTCCACCACATGCACCTCCACAGGTATTACCTCATTCAGAATGGAAAAAAGGCAGAATTAAGTCAGGGTGTCTCCACTAATTACCTGCTTCAAAAGCAGTGGGAATTATGCAGCCCTAGGAACTTTCCAAGGTATGAGCTCTGGAAAAAGCAGTAGTTCATTAGCCAGTCCCATAAGCTGGAACCAACAATAAGCTGGAACCAACAACCTCTAAATTTAAGGTTAATGACTGATTTTGTTGCTTCTATCTTTTTATGACTTAATTGCATTAACATTAACCTATTTGTAAGTAAACATGTCCTAAAAATCTGTTGTGGCTTCAATGGCTCCTAAATGCTCTATCCCCTCACAGAACATCCCAATGTCAACAGGCAGCCAGAGACTGAGTAGCTCCACCCTTCCAATGCTCTGCATCCCACCTCAAGGCACAGGGAAGAGGAAAAAGTAACTTGGTAATTCTCCTCAAAGCTTAACAGGCAGCTTTGGAGATTGGAGACTGTACTGGATGGCTGCTTGGAACTACTCACTAGGTGATGGTGAGGAAACTTTCCACTCATCACAAGTACAATCCAATTGCACAAAAACACTGCAGTCCCTCACCTTCACTCATGGGGGGATAAGCTACTTTCCAGGGCACTGAGCAAGAGCAAAAGCAGTCCTTTGTTTCCCAGTACAGCTGTTACAATTAGAAGTAGAAAACTTATTATTGCAAAGTAATATCAATTATATAGAACACTTGCACAGATTCAAGAACAAGAGCTCTAAATAGCATAGGGAAAAAGGAACACTTACTGCTAGCCCTGATCATAGTGTAATTTCTATTCAGTTTTTCCTCACTGAGAAATGGCCTCCTTAGTTCCAGTTCTAAGCAGAATGAGCCAATTTAAAAAAAAAAAAATTACGACTTATATGAAGAGATAGCACATTCAAATACTACTTCCTGGTCCTTAAATCCATTACTTTGTAATAGGGAAGAGTGAAATCAGACAGTTGGCCCTGTAAGGACCACCAGTGGAGACTGCAGAGCAAAAATGAAGAAAAGCCTTTATCTGCTTTTTCCATTTCTGAAGCTGCATTGGCCATCTTCCATCACATTAGTAACAGCAAGGGGTGATGTCATTTTGCACTGCCTCCACCCTTCTATTCTAATCTTCAGGGAGGATGCTCTGCCTCTGGGAATTTCGATCCGTTTTAGAAACTGCCATCCACAAGAACTAAACCCCACAACTTTCTGCTTTTATGTCTTTTGGGTCTGGGAGATGAGAAAGATTCAGATGCCCTCAGTATTTAAAGATGTCTTTTCCATGTTGCCTTGGTTTGAAAAGACAGG
>VZRO01002101.1:1444-14843 GCA_013397915.1 Daphoenositta chrysoptera
GGCGGCTCCAGGAGCTGCAGCTCTTCCCAGCACAGGAGCAGACTCCAGCAAAGGATCCCAGAACTTCTGCGATTCCCACCCCTTTCCCCAGCTGCTCCATCCCCACAGAGGAGGGAGTGGAGGGTCCCTAGACCCTGCACTGGGGG
Organism: Daphoenositta chrysoptera; assembly: GCA_013397915.1. Taxonomy (NCBI): domain Eukaryota; kingdom Metazoa; phylum Chordata; class Aves; order Passeriformes; genus Daphoenositta; species Daphoenositta chrysoptera. The sequence goes on from VZRO01002101.1 coordinate 1,591, forward strand.
GTTCAGGGGTCCCTGCGGCTCCAGGAGCAGGAGCTGCAGCTCATCCCGGCACGGGAGCAGGACTCCAGCCCCGAGTGCCCCCCTGTCCCAGGCTGGGGGTTCCCCGGGCGCGGAGACCCCGGAGCTGCCGGGCTCAGCTGCCGGCCCCCGGCTCCAGGCTCCCGTTGGCGGCTCCTCCCCGGCCCGGCGCGGACGGGGCCGTTTCCTCCGGCTGCTGCTGCTCGTCGCGGGGCCCCGGCTGGAACGGGAGGTGACCCTGCTGGGGACAGAAGGGACGCTGTGCTGGCTGCGCTGGGACACAGCCGGGGACGGTGTCGCTCCCGCACGAATTGGTTGTTCCATGGGATGGGAGCACCAACAGACCGGGAGACGCTTCCTGTGGGCTCCTGCTTGAAACCAACGGCTACAGCAAACCGGGGGTCTTCAGTCAGAGCCTGGGCTGGGGTCCCCCCGCCCCAAAACTCGGCTCTCATGGCAGCGGAGGCAGGATAGGGGGGTGGGTGATGTTACCGAAGAGGACACCCTATGGGGACACCCCAAAAAGCCAGCAGCCAGGAACACACCCCAGGAACCCCCTCTGCCTCCTCCTCCTCCTGGAATGCCGTGGTCCTGCCTGGCACTGCTGAGGACAAGGTGTGGGGGACACCACCTGGAGCCCAGTGTGGTGTGTTGTCCCCAAAGTGTCCCTCCAGCACCTGGAATGGCTTTGAGAGGGTCTAAACGGGCCCTTCTACAGACCCCAGAGCAATCCCTGCTCTCCAGGATGTCCCACACATTCCAGGACAATAGGAGCAAATTTCAGTTATTCCAATGAAAAGACTCCAAGAAGAAAGGAGAACCCCTAGCCTGGGAAACAACTCCCCTAAAAACCCCCAGCTGGGATGAAGAGGTCCCGACAGCAGGCAACCCCCTTGGCCAGACATCCCCAGCGTCCCAGACATCCCCACCCAGGACGAGGGTGGCACTGAGCCACCCACGGAGCCCCCTCGGGGGCCGGGCTCTGGCTGCCACCCCCACCCCGGCACTCCTAATGCCATCCAGACCGTGGGCACACCCAGGCTCTGCAGCTGCTGGGAGAGGAGCCCCCCGGGGCTGTCAGCGTGGTGGGAGGAAGAGGAGGGGGTTTCCTGCCGGGAAAAGCCCCTCCAGGGGAGGGGACAGTCCCCCGCGGCCGTACCTGAGCAGGCAGCTCGGCCGGAGGGATGAGCGGGGCGGAGGAGCTGCCCCTGTCCGTCTCCTCCAGCGCCAGGATGTCGATGGGAGCCTCGGCCATGTCCCGCAGGGACGGATCGAGGGTCACCGAAGGGTCAAAGAGCAGAGGGGACGGGGGGCACTGCATCCCATCGCCCACCACGTCCAGGTCCTGGCAGGGAAAACGGCTCATCAGGAAAGGTCTGAGCAGAATCCAATGCTCTGGAGCAGCAGGAAAGGGAGGAGAAAGGCAGGGAGGAGGAGGAGGAGTGGGCACCATGCCCGTGGGACCCCCGGCCAGCAGCCAGGAACACGCCCCAGGAACCCCCTCTGTGTTCTCCTCCTCCTCCTCCTCCTGGAATGCCGTGGTCCTGCCTGGCACTGCTGAGGACAAGGTGTGGGGGACACCACCTGGAGCCCAGCGTGATGTGTTGTCCCCAAAGTGTCCCTCCAGCACCTGGAATGGCTTTGTGAGGGTCTAAACGGGCCCTTCTACAGACCCCAGAGCAATCCCTGCTCTCCAGGATGTCCCACACATTCCTGGAGACCCCCGGAGCAATCCCTGCTCTCCAGGATGTCACACACATTCCTGGGGACCCCCGGAGCAATCCCAGCTCTCCAGGATGTCACACACATTCCTGGAGACCCCCAGAGCAATCCCTGCTCTCCAGGATGTCCCACACATTCCTGGGGACCCCCGAAGCAACCCCTGCTCTCCAGGATGTCACACACATTCCAGGGACCCCCAGAGCAATCCCAGCTCTCCAGGATGTCCCACACATTCCTGGAGACCCCCGGAGCAGTCCCTGCTCTCCAGGATGTCCCACAGATTCCTGGAGACCCCCGGAGCAATCCCTGCTCTCCAGGATGTCCCACACATTCCTGGGGACACCTGGAACATCCCCACCCTCTCCTAGGATGTCACACCTCCTCCGCTTGCCCTGACACCACAGATGGGGACGGACAGGCTCCGAGGACTCCTCCATCTGCCCTCCCTGACGAGAGGAGAGGCCGGGATTCAGGAGAGGCTGGGATTTGTTTTGGCTCCAAAGGGGGTTTGACACGAGGGCGAGATTCCTGTGACTCACGAGTGGCACTTCCCCAGCCTGGCACGACGTGAGACACAACACAGATGCCCCCGGCAGCTTCCATGAACCCACAGCGCTCCGGAGGGAGCTCGGAACCCTCTCAAAGGACAGGATGAGGGAAAACAGTCCCGATTTTCCTTTCTAACCCAAAAAAATCCACCTCCTGTTTGCACAGAAAGGGGCTGAGATCTGATCTGAGCCCCCTCCCAGGCTGACCCTGCTCGCTCTCCCAGCTCCTGCTGCTGGAATCCCTCCTCCATCACCAAACTCCAAAGGGCATCCCAGGTTTGCTTCCCACAGCAGGGCTTGGCGATCTCGGGAGCATCCAAACACGGAGGGGACACCTCGCTCACAGGAGCAGCTCCCGTGGATCCTGGGGCTCTGCTTTTGCCTAAACACATTCCCCAGGCTTTGAAGTGTGTTGCCTTCAATGCAGGATGCCACAATAATCTGGGGATTAAAATCTTTGTGTTTTCCTCGTGTGAGAGAAAATGGGGGAAAAAAAAAAAATCCTCTTTTTAAGAGGCCCCTAAAGGGATTTAAATGAGCACAGCCATTCCAAAGGAACAGCCACCAACCCTGGAATAGCTCCCAAACCTTCCACATTCCTGCATTTTCAGAACCCCAGGATGCTTTGGATTGGGAGGGAATGGAAAGCTCATCCAGTCCCACCCCTGGGACACCTTCCACTGTCCCAGGTTGCTCCAACCCCTGGTCCAGCTTGGCCTTGGGCACTGCCAGGGATCCAGGGGCAGCCACAGCTGCTCTGGGCACCCTGTGCCAGGGCCTGCCCACCCTCACAGGGAGGAATTTGCTCCAAATATCCCAGCTAACCTTGCCCTCTGGCAGTGGGAAGCCATTCCCCCTTATCCTGGCACTCCATTCCTTGTTCCAAGTCCCTCTCCAGCTCTCTGCAGGCCCTGCAAGGGGCTCTGAGGTGTCCCTGGATCCTTCCCCTCTCCAGGTGAACACCCCCAGCTCTCCCAGCCTGGCTCCAGAGGTGTTCCAGCCCCTGGAGCATCTCCACGGCCTCCTTTGGCCTCGTTCCAGCAGCTCCTCCTGCGCCGAGGATCCCAGCCCTGGGATGCAGCATTCCAGGAGGGCTCTCAGGAGGGCAGCCTTCCCCTGGGACCCACTTACATCGCTGAATTCCAGAGGCAAACTCTCGGTGGGCTGGAGCTCGGCCGCGCTCAGGTACAGATCCGAGGGAGCGGCTCCCAGCTCCTGGGGGACAGCCAGGACCTGCTCCGGGACGTACATCTGGGGGGGCAGGCGGAGGTGCAGGGGGCAGCAGGGCTCCTCAGAGAGGCTCACGGGCACGGGTTTGTTGCAGGGAACTTCCTCCGAGCCCTGGCACGGCTTGAAGAGCGTCTGGTTTGTATCCTGGCAGATATCTGGGAAGAGGCGGTCAAGGAAAGCGGCAGAGGTACGGCCAGAGACACGTCCAGAGGGAGAAACGCTGGGAAAGGCTCCCAACTCCCCCACAGACGGTGTTAAACCACCCCCCTGCTTCTCCCAGATCAGGAATCCAGAGCCTAGAGCTGCACCCCAACTGCCCAGGGATGTGGGTGACATAATTTCCATGATGGAAAACTGGGACAGCAGCCACAGCCCCCACCGTGGGGGCTGGGAGATGTGGCTGGATCCCTGTAAACCACTCGCAGATCCTCAGATGGATGGCACAAAGGCACGGGATTAACTTTTGTTTGCAGACATCCATGGAAAACGATCAGCTCCAGCCCCACGGGCAGGGAGATCCCAGCACACACAATGCCTTTCCCACAGCCAGGAGTTTAGTTATGGTATTTCCATCTTCCCACCGCATTTTCCTTCCCAATGGAAAACCTGTTCCTGCCAGAGGTGTAAATGGGATTTCCTGCCTTTAATCCTGAACAGAAACTCTGCTTCAATTGCATCACGCTTGCGGAGCAATCCAGAGGCAGAGGAGCTACAGATCAAAACCCATCCTGCTCTGATCCCATCACCTTCAACCTTTCCTCCTCCTCCCACTCCTTCTTCCTCTTCCCACAGCCATCCTCTTCTTCCAAGCCCCATTCTCTTCTGATCCCACCCTCCTCTTCCGACCCCTTCCTCCTCTTCCAACCCCTTTTTCTTCTGACCCCATTCCTCCTTTTCCACCCTTCTCTTTAAAATCTTTCTTATCTTCCTGCCCCTTCCTCTTTTTCCAACCCCCATTCACTTCTTCCAACCTTTTCTTCCAACCCCTTCCTCCTCTTCCATCCCCTTCCAACCAGGATCATCCCAGCTTCTCTCCAGCTTTGGGGGGGTTCACACTGCAATTTCCTCAGTGTGGGAAAGAGAAAAAATTCCCAAACCCACACAAACTGGGAAAAGACATCAAGTTTAAGCCAGTTTCTTCAGCTGTCTAGGTCTGAGATTCATCCTCCCCTCCTCTCCTCCCTGCTCCAAGGATTTCTCATGAATCCACTTCCTGGCAGAGCCACAATCCAGGCTGGCAGCAACGCTGGAGCCCAGCCCAAGAGAGAAGGACCTGGGACACCCAAGGGCAGACGTGGTGAGGGACCAGGGCGTGGGGAAGGCAGATTTTCATCTCCTGGAGCAACTCCCTGCTCCAGCACCAACTTTGCTGGTAGACAAAAGCACGGATTGCCAAGAGGACAAAAATCCCAGGCTCCATCTGGAGCCTCCCAGCCTCTCCCCATCCCTTCAGTGCCCAGTCACAAACAATCCAGCTCCTGGAAGCCGACGGAGCCCGAGAGCCTCCCGAAAAGCCGCAGATGTTATCAGATGTTATCGGCTGCCCGAGGAAAAGCTTGTTTGTGTCAGTGAGAGTCAGCTGAGAGCTCCCGCCAGACCCAGCTCTTCCCCTCCCTCCCGGGAGCGCCAGCTGCCAACAGCAGCTTCTCCAGCTGTTTTATGGGATTTCTCCTCTTTATTTTGAGGGCTGTGGTGGTTAGAGAGAAACAAAGGCAGCTTCCATCTCCTGCTCCCTGCACAGGGCTGGGGGAGTCTGACAACTCCAGGGACAAAGCGAACCCAGGGGCTCTCAAAAATCCAGAATCCCCAAAAAATCTGAAAGCTCCTCCAGACCCAAGAGCTCCCAAAAACTCACAAGCTCCTGCAGAGCCAGGAGCTCCCACAAATCCAGGAGTTCCCAGACCCAGGAACTCTGATAACCCAAAGATCTCCCACAGATCCAGAAGCTCCTCCTCACCCAGCCCTGGGACCCAGAGCCAGAACTTGTCCTGACTCACCCCACTGCTCATTCCTACAGCTCCAGCCCAATCCAAACCTGGACACATCCACCCACTCCCACTCCCACAGGAGTGGATGGAGCAGATGCACCCAGGGCAATGCTGGGGTCATGGATCCCATATTGGGGGCTGATCCCTGAGCTGGGGGATCCCTGATCCCATATTGGGGGCTGATCCCTGAGCTGGGGGATCCTTGATCCCGTACTGGGGGTCATCCCTGAGCTGAGGGATCCCTGATCCCATGTTAGGGGTCATCCCTGAGCTGGGGGATCCCAGATCCCATGTTGGGGGCTGATCCCTGAGCTGGGGGATCCCTGATCCCGTACTGGGGGTCATCCCTGAGCTGAGGGATCCCTGATCCCATGTTAGGGGTCATCCCTGAGCTGGGGGATCCCAGATCCCATGTTGGGGGCTGATCCCTGAGCTGGGGGATCCCTGATCCCGTACTGGGGGTCATCCCTGAGCTGAGGGATCCCTGATCCCATGTTAGGGGTCATCCCTGAGCTGGGGGATCCCAGATCCCATGTTGGGGGCTGATCCCTGAGCTGGGGGATCCCTGATCCCGTACTGGGGGTCATCCCTGAGCTGAGGGATCCCTGATCCCATGTTAGGGGTCATCCCTGAGCTGGGGGATCCCAGATCCCATGTTGGGGGCTGATCCCTGAGCTGGGGGATCCCTGATCCCGTACTGGGGGTCATCCCTGAGCTGAGGGATCCCTGATCCCATGTTAGGGGTCATCCCTGAGCTGGGGGATCCCAGATCCCATGTTGGGGGCTGATCCCTGAGCTGGGGGATCCCTGATCCCGTACTGGGGGTCATCCCTGAGCTGAGGGATCCCTGATCCCATGTTAGGGGTCATCCCTGAGCTGGGGGATCCCAGATCCCATATTGGGGGCTGATCCCTGAGCTGGGGGATCCCAGATCCCATATTGGGGGCTGATCCCTGAGCTGGGGGATCCTTGACCTTAAGCTGGGGGTCATCCCTGAGCTGGGGGATCCCTGATCCCATGTTAGGGGTCATCCCTGAGCTGGGGGATCCTTGATCTCATGTTGGGGGCTGATCCCTGAGCTGGGGGATCCTTGATCCCGTACTGGGGGTCATCCCTGAGCTGGGGGATCCCTGATCCCATGCTGGGGGTCATCCCTGAGCTGGGGGAATCCTGATCCCGTGTTGGGGGCTGATCCCTGAGATGAGGGATCCCTGATCCCATGTTGGGGACTGATCCCTGAGCTGGGGGATCCTAGTGGATGTTTCAGTGCTGGCTCTCCAACAGCTGAGGCTGATTTGGGAGGGGGAACAGCTCGAGGCTGTTCACACACACACGAGAACCTTTCCAGGGGTCACAGAGACTGAACTGGGCCATAGCAGCTCCAAACAGGCTCAGAATTATCCCTCCAGACCCTCCCAAAAATCCCCAAGGTCATACTCTGGTGTGTGTGTCCTCAGGTGGGGGGCAGGCTCTGCTCCCAGGGAACAAGGGACAGGACAAGAGGAAACAGCCTCAAGCTTTGCCAGGGGAGGTTCAGGAATTCCTGAATTCATCAGGAGGAATTTCTCCACGGAAAGGGTGGCCAGACATTGGAAGGGCTGCTCAGGGAGGTGGTGGAGTCTCCATCCCTGGAGGGGATCCATGCACATCCCTCAGGGCTCTGGATCTCTGCTTCCAAGTGAAACACCCACCCCGTTGGGATGCTCTGGACCCAGGAGGCCACGGCAGGACCAGCCCAGCCCTTTGTTGCTCCCACACGAATTGGCTGTTCCATGGGAAGGGAGCACCAACAGACAGGGAGACGTTTCCTCTGGGCTCCTGCTTGAAACCGACGGCTACAGCAAACCGACGGCCTTGATTCAGGGCCAGAGGAGGCCCAGCCACGGGCAAACTGCTGGCACACAGCTGGGAAGGGTGCCAGGATCAAAGGATACGTGTGAGGCAGTGCCGGGTCATCGGGAGGGACGGGTTGGAGCATCGGACATCATCAACAAAGGCCAAGCAGCGCTGGCTGGAGCGGGTGGTGTGTGCCTGAAATCACGGCATGGATTGGGTTGGGAGAGACCTTAAAGCTCCTTGAACTCCCATTCCCATGGGCAGGGACACCTTCTGCTAGACCAGGGTGCTCTGAGCCTGTCCTTGGACACTTCCAGTGAGGGGACAGCCACATCTTCTCTGGGCACCCCGTGCCAGGGCCTCCCCACCCTCACAGGGAGGAATTTGTTCCCAATATCCCACCTAAACCGCTCATCTCTTAGTTTAAAACCATTCCCTCATGTCCTGTCACTGCCTGTCTATGTAAAAACTGCCTCTCCCTCTTTTCATTAAGCTTCCTTTAGGCACTGGAATGGACTCACTCAGACCCAGGAGCTCTCACCCACCNTTCAGGGCCAGAGGAGGCCCAGCCACGGGCAAACTGCTGGCACACAGCTGGGAAGGGTGCCAGGATCAAAGGATACGTGTGAGGCAGTGCCGGGTCATCGGGAGGGACGGGTTGGAGCATCGGACATCATCAACAAAGGCCAAGCAGCGCTGGCTGGAGCGGGTGGTGTGTGCCTGAAATCACGGCATGGATTGGGTTGGGAGAGACCTTAAAGCTCCTTGAACTCCCATTCCCATGGGCAGGGACACCTTCTGCTAGACCAGGGTGCTCTGAGCCTGTCCTTGGACACTTCCAGTGAGGGGACAGCCACAACTTCTCTGGGCACCCCGTGCCAGGGCCTCCCCACCCTCACAGGGAGGAATTTGTTCCCAATATCCCACCTAAACCGCTCATCTCTTAGTTTAAAACCATTCCCTCATGTCCTGTCACTGCCTGTCTATGTAAAAACTGCCTCTCCCTCTTTTCATTAAGCTTCCTTTAGGCACTGGAATGGACTCACTCAGACCCAGGAGCTCTCACACACCCAAGAACCTCCCAAAAACCTGACAGCCTTGGCAAACCCACGAGCTCCCACAGACCCAGGAGCTCCCAAAAATCCCCAAAGCCCCCAAAATACCCTGAGCCTCCTTTTCTCCAGGCCGAGCCTCGCCAGCTCCCTCTCCTCCTCAGGAGTTTTCCAGCCCCTTCTCCTTGTGCTCCAGTCCCTTCCCCAGCTCCTTTCCCCTCCCTGGACTTGACCCTCAATGTCCTTCTTGCTGCGAGGAGCCCAAAACGGACCCCAGGATTCAAGGTGTGGACACCCAGAGCTCCCCCAGACCTGAGAGCTCCTGCACACCCAGGAGCTGCCACAGATCCAGGAGCTCCCCCAGATCCAGAAGTTCCCACAAACCCAAGAGCTCCCACAGATCCAGAGGCTCCCACAGACCCAGAAGCTCCCACAAACCCAAGAGCTCTCACAAACCCAGAAGCTCCCACAAATCCAGAAGCTCCCACAAACCCAAAAGCTCCCACAAACCCAGAAGCTCCCACAGATCCAGAAGCTCCCACAGATCCAGAAGCTCCCACAAACCCAAGAGCTCTCACAAATCCAGAAGCTCCCACAGATCCAGAAGCTCCCACACATCCAGAAGCTCCCACAAACCCCCAAACCCCGACAAACCCAGGAGCTTCCGCAAACCCGCGACGGTGGCAGCCAGGGCTATCCTTGCAGGAAGGGGGAATCTTGCAGCACCTGGGATCACTCCCAGAAAGACAGGAGAGGGGAGACCCATCCAGGATGTCCCCACGGACCTGCTGGGCCGCGCCGTCGGTGGCCAGGACCCTGCGCTCGCGGAGCTGCCGGTGCAGCAGGGCCTCCACCCCGTAGCGCTGCCGGTACCGCCGCAGGCACTTGAGCCGCTTCAGATTCTCCCTCTCCTTGGCCATCAGCCCCTCAGGCCCCGTCAGGAGGCTGCTCCCTGCAGAAACAGAGGAAGAGTCAGCAATCTCCACCCACCTGCTTGGTTTTTTGGCATCAAGAGCTCAAATCGGCTGTTGAGGGCTCCATCCACAGGACCAAGAGAAGCGCAGCTTTGGGTGATGCGCCCAATTTTCCATCCCAAAATTCATCCTGACCTCTCTGCACCCACCAGGAATGCTTGGGCCCGTGGAGTATTTTTAAAACCTCCTTTAAAAAGAATTCGGCCACTCCCGTCCGTTGTGATTTCAGCAGCAGAATAGAAGCTTGGCAAATTCCAGGTCGCTCCCGTGCGAGTTCTGGAAGCTTCCCGCCAGCATTCCCGGTGTAATTACAGGGCAATGCTCAGGATCTGCTTTTCTCTGACTCGTTTGCTAAAAAGAGTTCTGCAAAATTGGTATGTACCAAACTCCTGGTTATTTTTACTTGAGCCTGAGCTGAATTACGGCGTTTTCCAGGATGAGCTATTAAAGGATGATGCTGGAAAAAAAGAGTCCTTTGCTCATCGATACTCGGGATTGGTTATACAACTCGGTTTTGTCTCGGTGGAACTGGGAATTCCTGCTTCCAAGAGCATATTCTGCACAGGGTGCAGTCCAGCAGTGGCAGAGGGAAAGCTGCATCCATGCTAAGGAGGAATATGCCAGTACAGCAGCACTGGTGTTACTGGAACCAACTCCCCTCCATACACCAAGGGCCTTACGGATGAATATTTTTTGTTCGTAAAAGGAAAAAACAGGAAATCCCAGTACAAAATAAGCACTTTTGTCTCAGAATTAACATTACAGCTCATTTCCTGCCAACGCTGCAAGCTCTGAAGAGCAAAGAAAAGCACAAGCTTTGGAACCCCAATGATATGGATCTCTGGGCACGGGACCAGCACAGAATCATGGAATCGGGTTGGAAGAGCTCTCCAGGATCAGAGTCCAACCTCTGACTGATCCCTACCCTGTCAACCAGATCAGAGCACTGAGTGCAGTGTCCAGTCACTCCTTGAAAATCTCCAGGGATGGGGACTCCACCACCTCCCTGGGCAGTTCCAATGCCTGACCACCTTTACCCTAAAGAAATCCTCTTGATGTCCAACCCAAACCTCCCCTGGCACAGACTGAGGCCATTTCCTCTTGTCTCATTGTTCTGTGGGAGCAGATCCTGACCCTCACCTGGCTGCACCCTCCTGTCAGGGAGTTACAGAGGGTGAGATGGTCCCACCTGAGCTTCCTTTTCTCCAGGCCTTAGGATTTTAGCTTTTATACTTTTCATATCCTGTGATTCTTTATTGTATAATTCTAAACTTCATATAAAGTGATAGCTGCTGCTCTCCCATTTTGCTCAGACAAAACAATTCCTCTCTAGGCCTGAAACTCAAGGACACCTCACTGTCTCAGGCCCCAAGAAATGTAAATAACAGTGAGTTGGGGTGGGGAGCAAACTTGGAGTAAATGATTTCATTACCTGAAGCTGTAATTGGAGGATTAATCCGTGATATGCACATGAAAAACCCATAACCTATTTTGGGTGTAGCCCCTGGGTGCTTTGACTGCCTTAACATACCTGCACCCTTCAATAAATATAACTGCTTTTACTCTCTTAATTCTCTCTGGCCTCTGTTTTTAGGTAGTCCCAAAAAGGCATCAGGCTCAGCCCCCTCAGCTTTCCAGACCCTTCTCCTTGTGTTCAACAAAACACCTGCTGTGAGTGTGCAACCCTCCCCTAACCCTGCTCTGATATCTGCCTCTAGAAAGGCCCAAACCCCCTTTTTTTAGCAGATTTCTGTGCACGCCCTCAGGCAGGAGGTCCCGTGCTCACCGATGGCCTCGTGCTCTCCCTTCCGGCTGTGCAAGAAGCGACGTTTCTTCTCCTTCAGGAGGTGCTGCAGCCTCTTGAACTGGTCGATGTAGAGGGACTGGAGGCGGATCAGCTTCTCCCGCATGATCAGAGCCACCTCCTCGGCCGTGTACACGCCGGCGTGCCTGGAAATCCACGGAGGAGGGGCTGCCTGGGAGGGTCCCCGCAGGCTGATCCCCCCAAAAGGTGTGGGGGTCCCTCGGGGGTGATCCCTGAAGGGTGTGGGGATCCCACGGGGTTTTTCTGCTGAAGAGTCTGGGGGTTCTCCTCAGGGAAAAGGGTGTGGGGGTCCCTCGGGGGGATCCCTGAAGGGTGTGGGGGTCCCACGGGGTTTTTCTGCTGAAGAGTCTGGGGGTTCTCCTCAAGGATGAGCCCCCAAAGGGTGTGGGGATCTCATGGATTTTCTCTGCAGGGTTCTCCTCAGGGATGAGCCCCCAAAAGGTGTGGGGGCCCCTCGGGGTTGAACCCTGAAGGGTGTGAGGGTCCCAGGGGATTTATCCACTGAAGAGTCTCGGGGTTCTCCTCAGGGAAAAGGGTGTGGGGGTCCCACGGGGTTTTTCTGCTGAAGAGTCTCGGGGTTCTCCTCAGGGAAAAGGGTGTGGGGGTCCCACGGGGTTTTTCTGCTGAAGAGTCTCGGGGTTCTCCTCAGGGAAAAGGGTGTGGGGGTCCCACGGGGTTTTTCTGCTGAAGAGTCTCGGGGTTCTCCTCAGGGAAAAGGGTGTGGGGGTCCCACGGGGTTTTTCTGCTGAAGAGTCTCGGGGTTCTCCTCAGGGAAAAGGGTGTGGGGGTCCCACGGGGTTTTTCTGCTGAAGAGTCTCGGGGTTCTCCTCAGGGAAAAGGGTGTGGGGGTCCCACGGGGTTTTTCTGCTGAAGAGTCTCGGGGTTCTCCTCAGGGAAAAGGGTGTGGGGGTCCCACGGGGTTTTTCTGCTGAAGAGTCTCGGGGTTCTCCTCAGGGAAAAGGGTGTGGGGGTCCCACGGGGTTTTTCTGCTGAAGAGTCTCGGGGTTCTCCTCAGGGAAAAGGGTGTGGGGGTCCCACGGGGTTTTTCTGCTGAAGAGTCTCGGGGTTCTCCTCAGGGAAAAGGGTGTGGGGGTCCCACGGGGTTTTTCTGCTGAAGAGTCTCGGGGTTCTCCTCAGGGAAAAGGGTGTGGGGGTCCCACGGGGTTTTTCTGCTGAAGAGTCTCGGGGTTCTCCTCAGGGATGAGCCCCCAAAAGGTGCGGGGGTCCAATGGGTTTGTTCTGCTGAAGAGTCTGGGGGTTCTCCTCAGGGATGAGTCCCCAAAAGGTGTGGGGGTCCCTCAGGGTTGATCCCTGAAGGGTGTGGGGATCCAATGGGTTTTTTCTGCTGAAGAGTCTCGGGGTTCTCCTCAGGGATGAGGTCCCAAAGGATTTGGGAGACCCTCAAGGCTTGATTCTCTGAAGGGTGTGGGGGTCCCTCAGGTCTGATCCCCCTCAGGGTGTGGGGGTCCCTTTGGGCTGATCCCCCTCAAAGTTTGGGGGTCCCCTTGGGCTGATCCCCTCCAAAGTTTGGGGGTCCCTCAGGGCTGATCCCCCAAAGCATTTGGGAGACCCTCAAGGCTTGATTCTCTGAAGGGTGTGGGGATCTCTCAAGATTGTTCTCCCAAAGGCTGTGAGGGTCCCTCTTGGCTATTATACCCCCCCAAACTACACTGATGTTATTTGGAAATGTCTGGGTTACACCATCAATAAGTGATGAGCTGAAAGACTCAATTTCAGAGTTTTTTTAAGAGAAGGGATCACCCAGAGAAGCTGCCAAGCGATCCACTCCACTCTGGAAGAGGATAAGCAGCAAATGCTTCCCAGAAAATCCCAGCTACAGGACAGCCAACAAACCACGTGGGCAGAAATCCATGAAAAACCATTGATATCATCACCTTTTTAACACAAGCACCATCCCCTGGAGCCACAGTGAGCTCAGAACACTTTAACACTTGTGTAGAATGCACCTTAGTGAGCCCAGAACATACAACACGTGTGTAGAATGCATCTCAGTGAGCCCAGAACATACAACATGTATGTAGAATGCACCTCAATGAGCC
>VZRO01002102.1:10780-26008 GCA_013397915.1 Daphoenositta chrysoptera
CCCCCGATCCTGACCCTACACCCCCAATCCAGCCCTGCACATCCCCTGCACCCCCAATCCAGCCCCGTGCACCCCACAACACGCAATTCAATTTTCAGACAAGGCTCCCCTGTTGCTGGGATTTCTCCAAAAAAAGCCCAGGTTTCTCCCACCCTCAGGAGATCGGGCTATGGCCCCTCCCGTGCCCCAGCACCCCAATTTTCACCCCAGTGTGTGAAGCCAGCAGGGTCTGGGTGGCTGCTCCCCAAACCCAGAGCTTTGTTTTGGGATTCTGCACCAAGATCCTGCTCTGGGCGAGCTGGAGGCACAGCCCTGCAGGGGAACAGAGCCACAGCCACCAATTCCTGCAAATCCAGGGCCTTTCCTGCACCCCGGAAGGTGCAGAACCCTTCTGTCCCACGGAATCAGCAGACACAGGCGGGGCCACGTGGCAGCAGCTCTCGGGGAGCAGGGCCTGGGATCTGAGTCCAGGCAGGGCCAGGACAAACACCTGGATTCTGAATCCAGGCAGGGCCAGGACAAACACCTGGGTTCCTGCTGGGAGCCCCCACGAGCTGCCTGACCTGACCAAGGGCACGGCCGAGGTCACCTGGCACTCACACTAATCCCACTTTGCTTCATGCCCAGCAATTTATTTGATTTTCGTAACTCCTCTATCAAAAGAGCTTCAGCCTGAGCTAAAATAAGCTCCAAAAGCTGAGAGGGGCCTTCAACCCGAAGGAAAAAAAAAACCACCACAGTCCACATAAATAAAGGTCATCTTTATTTAACCAAATATAATTTATCCATTAGGTCGACATCTGTCAGTTATAGGAACTATAAATAATTAAGACAGTCTTTTTTCTTTTTTCCTTTAATAAAAGAGTAAACCAGGATTTTCATCTGCAGGCAGCTGTAGAGTTGGCATGCATTTGAGTGCAACCAGTGGGAAGAGGTTTGGTTTTTTTCCATCAATATTCCTCAGTTTTAAATGAGATTCTTCCCTGACCGTTTCCCCAGCACACCTTTGACCATATTTCATGTCCAGACCCCCCCAGCCCTGACCATGAGAGGCAGATTCCTCCTCCAGGGAATCTTTTCCTGGGGGATTAAGTGGTGATGTGACACCTGGCAGGCCAGCAGAGTTTCTCTCTGTACACATAAAAGCTGAAGTGTTAATGGAAGGAAGTCCTGCATTTATTCCTCAACATCAGGCAGAGAAATGGGGTGAGCAGCTGAGAATATTCCAAGAAATATTCCAGAAGTCCCTGGGCTGCGAGTTCAGCAGAGCAGGGTTTGTTTTGTGGTTGGGTTTTGGATGTTGGGCACAGTTTGGCCAGAGGAGATCTGTGAGAAGTGAGGGTGGAGAGAGGAGGGACAGAGCTGCTCCCACAGGGGACACAGAGGAGGAGGGGGACTGAGCCTGATGTTGGATTAGCAAGGGAAAAAAGGGGAAAATCATCTCAGAAATGCAACTCCTGCTCTTCTGAGGGGCTGAGAAGGAGCAGCCTGGAGCCCAGCTCTGCCTCCTGCACACCACCAGCAGCAGGGAGGGGTTTCCAAAACTCCACAGAGGGCCTGGAGCAGCCCAGAGCCCTGGTTTGGATCCAGCTGCTCCCACGGATTTCCAGAACCCTCTGATCCCGACCCTCCTTTCCAACAGGGTCGTCTCCAGAGTGAGCCCAGCTCTGCAGGCAGATCCTGGGCTGGGACGATGATCCTGGACTAACTTTGGTCGTGATCTGCCCATCTGGGTGCGTGGTTTCTGCTGCTCTCCCAGCACGGCCAAGGGAAGAGCAGGAATTCCGGCCGGCACGGAGCTGAACGGCCCAAAAAGCAGGAGGGGAAGGAGCCCGGGGAATCCTGCACTCCCTGTGCTCAGCCAGGGCTTCCCAGCTGGGCTGCGGCCCCAAGCCCAGGCTTTACACAGGGCAGGGGGGTTCCTGTGCCCCAGAGCTGCTCCAACAGCCCGGGCTCCAGCAATCCAGCTGTGCCCGCATTCCCAGCTGTTTTCCAGAGAGAGAAATCCCGTGGATCCCACGGATGTCCTTTCCTAACAGGCACCACGAGCAAAATGCTCCTCCCCAGCTTGAAGCAGCTCAGGCTCAGCTGGGGCAGGTGCTGGTGGCTTTTCCTGGCTGCAGCACTCAGCGACCCAGAGGAGATCTGGACCCAAAACCAGGAGCTGTTTGTCCTTCCAGCCCTCAGGAAAGCTGCCTGCTCCGAGGAGAGCCCTGAAAACGGTGCAGCACGAGGAGCCAGCAGCCAGGAGGGCTCGGGCAGGTCCTGCAGGGGATCTCTGGAAGGGGGTGGTGGGTGGGGAGAGCTCCCAGCCCCTCTGGGTGAAGCTCAGAGCAGCTGAGCTCGGCTCAGCAGAGGCAGGACCTGCGCTCTGCACTCGGGGCTGGGGGAAAAGGAGCCTGGATCTGCCAGCAGAGCCCAGCCAGGGGCTGGGGCTCTCAAGCGAGATCACTCACGGGAGCCTTCCTCGCCGTCCTCCTCATCCCTCTCCTAGAAACTCCCGATTTTTGGATGTGGGCCCAGGATGGAGCTTCAGAGAGCCAAGGCAGGGGTACCCCGTGCCCCCAGCCATGAGGTTGTACTTTGCTAGGAGGTGCCAGCTCAGTAAAACAAAGCCGAGCTCGGCCCCCAGGGTGTAAAACGCTTATGAAGCGAAAAAAGCAGCCCTTCGCCTGGAGGGAGCAGGGCAGGGGGGGCTCCCTGCGTGATCTGCTGAGCAGGAGCCTCACTGGAACCTTGGTTCAGACCTAACTGCTGTGAAAATTGCACTTAGTGATTGTCTCGTTACACTTTGTTTGTTTGTTTGTCCTTCCTAAAACTAGATATATCTTCTGTACAAACTCGGCTTGAAATATAAACCACGTAAAACTCCCATTGAAAATAATGAGAATCCAGTATCAAACATGAAGTCTCGAGAGAGAGACGGGGTGGGAGGAGGGGGAAGCAAAGAGAGGCAAAGGGGGAGGAAAAGGAACAACAAATGGAAGGAGGAGGAGGAGGAGAGCTGTGGGAAGGGGGAGCAGGGAGAGTTAATCCCCAACATCGGAGTCCCGGTCACCGATGAGCCAGAGCACGTGGAAGCTGAGGGCCAGGAGCCCTGTCCCAATCAGGTCCCCCAGGGCTGTCAAGTACGGGATGGAGAAGTTGTCGGGATCCAGGTCCCTGCCCCACATCCAGTGCACCATCCAGTCAGCGATGTAGAGCAGGATGAGCACCTGGGGGCAGCGAGGGAAGAGCCAGGTCAGGCACACTCCTGGCCCCAAATCAGGCACACTCCTGGCCCTAAATCAGGCACACTCCTGTCCCCAAATCAGGCACAGCTCCTGTCCCCAAATCAGCCCCAGCTCCTGGCCCCAAATCAGGCACAGCTCCTGGTCCCAAATCAGCCCCAGCTCCTGACCCCAAATTAGCCACAGCTCCTGACCCCAAATCAGGCACAGTTCCTGACCCCAAATCACCTCTGCCTGGCTCAGGGAAGCACAACCACATCCCAAAATATGGGGCTGGAAAAACCTTCCCCAGCGCTGCTCTCTGCAGCTGCATCCCCAGAGAAACGAGTGCAGCACAAAGAGGGGCCGGGCAGTTTCAGTGGCTCCCTGAGCACCCCAAATCCTCTGTGTCCTGCACAGCCCTTCGGCTTCCTGTCACCACCCAGTTTGGGCTTAAACTGCCCCCTCACCACCTCAATTTTCCACCCGAATTTTCAGCTCTAACCAGAACGGGCTTGAGGAGACGTGGGGCAGGGAGGGGACTGCTCAGGCAGGGCCAGCAACACCTGGCTGCCAGAAATAAAACAGTAACTTCGGGGTTTTTAGAGGAATTTAAAGGAATAACTTTTTTAAAGGAATAACTTTCAAAGGAATAACTTTTCAGCCCAGCAGCTGGAAGTGCCAAAGAGGGATTTGCTCCTCCATCTGCTCCAGTGCAGCGAGAGGCTCATGCTGGTATTTAAAGACACAAAATCTGCAGTGGATCCTCTCAAGCTGTTGGTGACAAGAGTCATCCCTGTGGGCTCCCACAGCTCCAGGAGCTGCCAGGGAAGAGGGCAGGGCAGGGCACACATCCCTGCAAATTCCACACCCTGTGTTGTCCTTTTCAAATTGCCAAATCACCCCCCAGGACGGATTAAGAGGGAAACACTTTGGTGATCAAAAAGGCTTTGAAAGAGACAAAAGGCAGATTCTAAACCCCCCAGGAATGGCAGGATGGACAAATTGTGTGCACGGGTGTCCACACAGGAGTTACCCAGCTCTGCCCGGGACCCCTCTGCCCAGCACAGGGGTCTCTCGGGCAGGGACAGGGTTATTGCTGCATCCCTACAGCTCCAGGGCTGAGCAGGTCCCCACTGCAGGTGCCACCAGTGTCCCCCGGGCCAGCCCAGCCCCCCGAGGGGTTCCAGCTCACCTGGAGCAGCGCTGCTGTCATGTAGAACACGATGAAAATCAGGGTGAGCGTGGTGTGTCCCCCCTGCATGGAGCTGATGGTGTAGAGGAAAACCAAGTGCCCGGGCACCACCAGGAGGAAGAGCACGCGGGCAGAGCGGGAGTTCACGTCTGCAGAGGGGACATCAGGCCTGCCTTAGACCCTGGCAGTGCCCCAGGCCAGGCTGGGCAGGGCTGGGAGCACCCTGGGACAGCGGGAGGTGTCCCTGCCATGGCAGGGGTGGCACTGGATGGGCTTTAAGGTCCCTCCCAACCCAAACCACTCCGTGATTCCATGACCCGAGGCTGTCAGGGATTTTGGGGTGTCTGTGCAGGGCCAGGAGCTGCCCTGGGTGATCCTGTGGGTCCCTCCCAGCTCCGTGCCCACACCTGGCTCTGCTCCAGGCCTGACCATCTGCAGAGGGCAGGGAAGCCCCAGCCCCACCCCGAGGCAGGAGCTGCCCCTCAGCAGGGCTGGGCCATCCTCTGCTGTGACAACGCTCCAGCCACGGCCACAGGGAGCTCAGCGGGCACCAGTCCTGCACCCCCACGCCTGCCCGGGTACCTGGGCTGCAGAAGGTGCTGCAGGGGCTGGGGCACTTCCGAGGGGCCGTCTCGGGGCTGTCTCCAGGCACCCCGCTCATGTGCAGGTAGGTGGAGATGCGGCTGGCCTGCACTGCCACCAGGTTGCCACCCACACCTGCAGGTGACAAACAGCACTCAGGTGACGTCCCAGACACCTCCAAGAGCTCCTCTCAACAGCCAGCAGATCTGGAAGTGCCAGGTGCTGGAATTCTGTAGGACGGTGCAGTTTTGACCCCAATTCTGCTTTTGCAGGATGTGAGGAGCTGGGACAAAGCTGTGGCTTTTCCCCTCAGGCCCCTGAGTGAGGCTGAAGCAGTTCTGTTGCTGCAGCTCGGGGTGGAAGAAATATGTGAAGCAAAAATGATGAGTCAGGAACCGAAACAGACATGTGAAGTTCAAAACTATTATTTTTCACATGAGGCACAGTGAAACTGTGAAAGACACCAGCACAAGACGCTTCATTCTGGCTCAGAATGAACTCCACTTATTACCTAAAACTATTAAAAAATGAGTTTTCCTGGTTCATTAGGCAGAAAGGAGGTGAAAGGTTTATACCAGACTCAATCGGATTTCCTAACTCCAAAGTGCAAATACAAATCTTTGTGCTGCCAGGTGCCACAAGGCAAATGTTTTGGAAGATGGGGCTGTTCCACCAGACAGGAGGAATACGGAAATGAAGTCCCTGGAAATGTGGTTTTTTAGGGAACAACCTCCCAGGCCTGTCAGGGAAAGGGCGGCACGGGGGCAGCCACACCTGTGGCACCCCTGGCACCCCAAAAGAGAATTATTGTCCCTAACCTGCCCGAAATCCCAGACAATTCCACTGTTTGGCAGGAGCTGCAGCCCCGGGGTGGGGCGGGACTCACCGTTGATGACTGGTGTGAAAACTGCCATCCCAGCAAAGTTGGGATCCGACACCGTCCTGTCCAAAATCAGCCCCCCGACGCTGCAGGGGGAGACCAGGTCAGGGCTGCAATAACCACCCAGAGCGAGGCTGTGTCTGGGGACAGGGACAGTCCCACCTGCTGATGGCCATGGCAATGATGACGGGCTCCCAGCCCGAGTACAGCACCTCCCGGGTGGCAGAATTCCTCTTGGCAACGACGATCCAGATGGGCAGCAGGGAGATGAAGAAGGCGCACACCAAGGGGTTCACGTAGGCTTTGCTCTCTGGGCAGGGGGGCAGAAGAAGCAGAGAAATCAAGGACACATCCCTCGGGAGCTCCAGGAAGGGCAGGGAAACCTGGGCCAGGCCAGCCTGAACTCTGCAGGACGTGGTGTTTCCTTCTCACAAGGGGTGAGCTGTGCTCACGGGGTGGCAGTAAAACACTTGGATCTGTTCAGCAGCAGATCTGAGCGGGACCCCTTCAATTCCAGCTGCTCACCCCCACTCTTCCCACTCCTGGGCAGGATCTCCCAGTGCTGCTTCACCCCTGGATGAACCTGGCTGAGTCACATCCCCGTGTCCCGGCTGCTGGGGAAGGAAGGAGGAGGGGAAGGGGAGGAAGTTGGGAGTCTCCAGCTGCAGCCCTGCCCTGAGGATGGAGCTGCCAGCACCCAGAGGGAATCCCAAACTGCCTCTTCCCACTGCTCCAGCCCCAGCCTGGCACCTGGAAGGGGACAGCCCCTCCCTGAGCACTTTCCCTGCAGAGGAGGAGTGAGAAGGTCCAATCCCTCCCTCATCTGACCTAGGCCTAAGGGAGGGAGCTCCGGAGCAGGAATCCTCCGCGCCCCAGGAACAGACAGGGCAGAGGAAGAGGCTGAAATCAGACCCAGCAGCCCAGGCGAGGAGCAGGGAGAGCCAGAGGCCTTTTGGTGCTCCTCACCCAGCTCCTTGTACAGCCCCCAGCTGATCCCTGACAGCAGAGCCAGCGTGATGAGGTCCCCCAGGCTGGCAGCAATCGGAGTGGCCACGTTGTCAGGATTGATCCCCATCTTCCTGGAGCCGATGATGACCCCAATCATAATCATGCCTGCAGCCAGAAAGAGGGGAAAAAAACCCAGGATTCGGCCAAGGGGAGCTTAATATTTTCGGAAGAGGTGCCCAGAGGGGGAGGCTCTCACCCAGGACCAGGGAGGCGATGAAGGCCGTGGCCACGCTGCTGGCACACAGCAGGACAGCGTGCTCCACGCTGAAGTGCCCGTCCGGGATCCACCCGAACACCACGGCCGCGATGGAGGCCAGGAAGCCAACCACGGTGGCCTGGACCTGGAAATGGAAACCAGAGGGTCACCAGGACACCAGAACAGCCCCAGGGTGTGGGGAGAGGTTGTCCAGAGAAGCTGTGGCTGCCTCGTCCCTGGAAGTGCCCAGGGCTGGCCGGGACTTGGAGCAGCCTGGGATAGGGGAAGGTGTCCCTGCCCTTGGGAACAAGAGGAGCTTTTTTTTTGGAAGGTGTCCCTTCCAACCCGAACCATTCCATGACATTATTCTGTGATTCTAAGAGGGAAGCACCACCCAGGATTAGATTAGAATCTAATTAGGATTAGAATCCAGTATGGAAACACCCGGTCCAACCTGCAGGGCCCACGTGGCTGTGGGACACAGAGGCGCCACCTGCCTCCCCGTCAGACACAGAATATTGACAGTGAACAGCAAAACCCAGGCATTTAAACCTCCCAGGCTGCCAAAGCTGGGCTTGCACCAGCTGTAAACATTCCCCTTCCCTCTCCTCACCTGTATCAGGGCCATGTTGCCCGTTATCATCTTCCAGAGCTCTTTGGGTGTATCCATTTGGCCAATATTAGCCTGTAGGAGGAAATGTGACACCATTAAAGACTGGCAGCACTTTACACCTGCTCACAGCCAAATTCCTGTGCCGGGAGCAGGGGAGGACCTCAGACCCTCGGCTCTCACAGGAGAGTAATTCAGCAGCAAAGGGAGTGTGGAGGGGAATCAACATCATGCCAAAATCTGAGGGGAACGTCGCAAAAGCAGCAGATCTCCGTGTCCCCCTGCAGCCACACACTGCATTTCTCAGGGAATTCACTCCTCTGCTCACCCAGAGGGTCAGGCTGGCCCTGGGGTCAGGCAGGCAGGAGGGGCCGGGGGTGCAGAGCCCCGGGCAGCTCCGTGCCCCTGCTCCCACACCGGGCGAGGCCGGAGCAGCAGAGCTGGCAGCACACACCCGCCTGCTCCTGGAAAAGCTGAGCAAACAAGGCTCACGTGGGGACAGGGAGAGGAGCGGGAGGCACAGGGGTCACCTGGCACCGGAGATGCTGATCAGGAGAACCAGGAGATGGAAATTGCTTTAATTTAATTTATTAATTGCTTTAATTCCTGGCCTATAATCCAAAATAACCCAGGGGAATCGCTGCAGGGCACGAGATCTGCTCCTCCCTCCCACCTCCCGGGTCTTTATGGGAAAATGGGTAAGTTTACGTCCAATTTGCATCATTAGAAGCTGATGAACTTAGGAAATGAGCGAGAGGCTCAAACACTGGAGTGGGAAATGCAGGTTGGAGGTGCTGCCCGACAGCACCAAACTCCTACCCAACAACACAGCAGCAATTTCCTCCTCTCAGGTGGAAATGAAAACAAGAAAACCAGAAATCACTGATTAATTAATCCCCCTGCTCTCCTTGCTGGATGTGTTGAGAGCTGGCAGCTCGTTTTACTGAGATGCCCCCATCTCTGGGGCAAATCGTTCTGGGCAGAGAAGAGGAAGGAATGGGGGAAAACCAACAAAAACTTGACTGGAGTTGACATCCAGCACAGGAATCTGAGCTCCACACGAAGCCTGACCTTAGAATTCCAGCCACACGGCAATTAGGCTGGGATTAACACAACCTCGCTGTAGCCACTGGCAACGGGATTTTAATCCTTTAACTAATGGGGCAGTTTTGCCCTTTCATTGTGAGAGGAGTTTCTGAGGTGCCTTAAAGCAGCACTAATTGGAAACCCAAAGTCTGAGGAACCACTCCAGGCTGCTTCCCTGCGGGGAGGGCTCGGGATCCACACCGGGAAGCTCCGGGCAGAGGGAGCTCCCTGCACGGGCCTGGGACCAGAGATCCTCCTGTCCCACCGGGCACAGGCACAGGAGGCTGGATTTGATTTGGACTGATGGTCTTGGAGGCGTTTTGCAGCTCTAATGATCCTGTGGTTCCGGGATTTTAGGGAGGCTGAGTGGGAGGAGGCAGCCCAGGAGGGAAGGCAGAGGCCAAGGCCTGGCCCAGGGTCAGGAGGGGACACCAGGACAGGAGCTGGTGGGTGCTCCCTGTGCTGGTGGCCCCGTGACCCTCCTGCAGCCACCAGGGCAGACTGGGCAAAGTTCTGCATTCCTGACTTTCCACAGTCTGGTTCCCCTGCCAAAGCTGCCCCAGGGCTGCTCCTGCCAGCCCCAGGAGGGGACACAGAAGTGCCAAGGCTGCCTTTGTCCCTGCCCAGCCCATGCCCAGAAGGTGGCCGAGGCCAGGAGGGAGAAGGTCCCCGTGTCTGGGACAGCAGGGATCCTGTCATGGTCCCAACAATGCAGAGGGAACAACACAAAGGGATTTGTTTCCCAGAGCGAGGGGCGAACAAAGCTCAGCCTCTGTCCCTGGCCCTGGAGCCCAGCTGGGCCCAGCAGCTTTGTCCTCCCGAGCCTGGGCAGAGGAGCCCTGAGGAGCAGTGACAGCCGGGACCTCCTCAGGGAAGGAGAGGAGAGGATCTGAGCAGCTCCAGAGAGAGACCTGTCCAACCCTGCTGTGCCTCCTGCAGCCAGGGCAGGGCTGGGAGCAAGGGCAGGAGCCAAAGGGAATCGTCCTCCATCCCTCCACCGCACCGAGCCCTTCCCGAGCAGCTCCAAGGAACACCAGCCCTGCCGAGGCCGGGAGCAGGCTGCCTCCTGCCAGGGCTGCCTCAGGAACTCCCAGCCCGGAGGAGTTAAAATCTCCTGGCAGCAGGCAGGGAACACCCTGCAGGTGGAGGATCCCAAGCTCCCACCGCGGGGACATCCCGTGTTCCACACCGGGACATCAGGCAGGAGGAGCTGTGCAGGAGGAGGGAGTGTCCTTGTCCTTATCCTTGTCCTTGTCCCTGCCAGGACAGGCTGCGGGTGCCTCTCCAGCCCTGCTCAGCCCCAGGGGAGAACCCAGAGCAATTCAGGGCTAACACAGGGCTCTGAGGATCCCCAGGGAGCTCCCTGATCCCCAGGGACCAGAGGGAATTCCAGCGGCAGGAATGCCCAGCTGCATATCCATCACTCCAAGAGCCTGTCCATCCCCCTCTGAGCTCTCACTGAGAGGTCCCCTCGGCTTTCCAATTGTCCCCAGGCTCCCTCCTCCCCCAGCCTGCTCTGGTGACATTCCTGCTCCCAGTTCCTGCTGGAAAAGCTGGATGCCAGCAGGAGCAGCCTGCAGGAGGAAGGGAACTGTCAGCAAAGCTTAAGGACCATTAATCCTTCAAATCCCATCAGCCCAGCGGGATGCAAACACCTTCCCAGCACGCTGAACTCCTCTCTGGTGTCACTGACAGAGGGAATTTCGGGGATTTCACCTGCCCAGCCGCCACCCCCCCACCCAGAGCCCAGCCAGCTCTTCCCAAATCCGCTCTCCCTCAGCTCCCCGACACTCACAGCCGTGGACAGGCGGGATGCCAGCGTCATCTCCAGGTTCCCCTTCAGGCCCAGCAAGGCAGGAACCAAGATAAACACCTCAGTCACGTATTTGAAGACGTCCCAGTGCTGCAAGGTCAAAGCACATGAAATAAAACCCTTAAATATGACCGTGGTTGACACCAAGCTTTGCTCTGAGCTGGGCGTCACCCACTCATCGTCACCTCTGACAGCTGGCACTGCCCTGAGAGGGCATCCCAGTGCCCTCCCTGCTGCCACACTGGGAATTCTGCAGTGGTTTTCCCATTCCTGACATTTGCAGCAGCGACCACATGATCCTGCTGAGCTGAAAACACAGCTCTGAGCCAGCAACTTTCAGTGAAAAATCCCCCAAAGAGCCACCACTGACAAAATGTTTACACACCCAGAGGCCAAAACAGGGAAAGATGGAGAGGCTTTGCCCAATACTTGCAGTTTTTGGCAGATTCGGGTGCCGAAGTTTGGTCAGTCTCAGCTGAGAGCCTTTCCTACGCGTGTGTATTGCAAATATAAATATATATTTTGATCCAAACCCCAGCCCCCTGAGGCCACCTTTCCCTGCTACCTGTGTCAGGCGTTTCCTAACTCCTCTGGCTCTCCAGCTGCTGAGAGAATAATCTGAAATTCCTCACCCAGCACAGGCTGTGCCTCCCTTAAGACACCTCCAGGAGCAGCCGAGCTCGGCTCCCCCCAGGCTATTTTTAGGCAGGCTCTGGGATGATTTTGCTGCCTGTCCAGCGGGTGAATCCCTCACTCCAGCTCCCCTGGCAGCATCCCAGGGCTCCCTCAGTGGCCACCACGCTGCCCCTGCCCAGCAGGACGAGCTGGGTGTCACCAGAGCCACTGAACGAGAGGAACATCCTCATCAGCCAGGCTGGGCAAAACTGCCCCGGCTCCAGAGTCCCCAGAGCTCACAGGATCAGGCACCAGTTCCAGCTCTCCCTCACCTTGTCCCAACCCTGAATTTAAATTAATAATCTGTAAATTTAACTTCAGCAGCCGTCACTGGAGCGTGCTGCAGCAGCTCCCCGAGCAAGGCAGGGCTGCTCCTGGAGAAAGGAAGAAGAGCCATTTTTGGGGAAGGAAAACAAGGAGATTTCTGCAGAGCTCAGCAGCTCGCTCGCTGCAAAGAGCAGGACCCGTGGGCTCCTGCCAGCTTTCTTAATATAAGATGTTATACAACTCTGGGCGTCTGTGGGGCTCCTCGGTGGCTCCTGCAGGGAACAAAGCTCCCTCTGGAGAGGAGTGCCCACAGTGTGGCTCCACGGGGACAGCCCGAGCCAGGCTGCTCGGGGAAGTCTGGAAAAAAAAAACCCAACCCCAAAGAAAGCCAAAAAAAAAAAAGGGAAAGAGAAGAGGAAATAAGGATTTCAGTTCAGGACATGGAGCTGTTAAAATCCCTGTGAGACCCCCTCTGAGAGGCACAGAAATTTGGAAATAAGGTGTTTTCAGAGAGGCAAACAGCACAAAGGATCCTTCAGGGCCTGCCCAGGATCCCAGTGTGTCCCAAGCAGCTCTGGAGGGGTGAACTGGACCTCGGTCTGCTGGAGGAGAAACACCAACCCCCAGGTGCTGCTCTGCAGCTCCTCCGGGCTCGCTGCCCATCCAGGGAGCCTGGAAAACAACGCTCAGGGCTCTGCTGGGAGAGGGGACGGTGCCAAGGGACCTCCAGAGCACACAGAAAGCAGCTGGGACACTCACAGGGACTTGGCCCGGGGGTCTCTCCCATCCCAGAGATCAAATTCTCCTCCTGAGAGGCGAATCCCAGGGATGTCAATGGGACAGCGTGGCCAGGGCTGCTGGTTTGCACAGCAGGGACACCAATTCCAGCAGGATCATCAGTGTGGTGATCCAGAACGGGGGGCACGGAGTGCACAGAGCCCTCCAGCCATGCCCAGCCATGCCCAGCAGTGGGGCTGCAGCTCCACCAGCCCCCTCCTCCCAGCCCTGAGCCTCTGGAACAGCCCCCAGGAGCAGCTTCCACCACCCTTCCCCACCCTGTGGCATTTCCACGGCTCATTTAACCCCCAGTCAGAGCTGCTGGCAGCACAGGCTGCCCAGCCACACGCTGAGCTGCTGTGGGACACGGGAATGCCAAAGTTTGATTCCTAAAGGCCATAAAAACCAAGGCAGCAGAACACAGGGCCGCAGTGTCCCGGCTCTGCCTGGCCACGAGGGCTGTGCCTTCTCCAGGAAAAACTTCAGGTCGGGTTCAAATCGCTCTGGGCAACTTCCAGAAGAGCCAGGCTTGGGTTAGCAGGGACCTTGTGATGGGAAAACACGCTTGAAATGTCTCTTTTTCAGAAAATTATTCCGGTAAATCTGTCCCGGATTAATTCGCCCCGTCCGGCCTTTCCTGTTTGGAGTCACTTCCCAGCTCTCCCCGCAGGTTCCACCTCACGTATTCTCTCACAAGGATGACCAGGGCACGCAGGGAAATTGCTGCTCTGGGCAGGACAGCCCGGGGAGTGTCTGCCTGGCCACCCACAAATCCCAAAAAAAGCCCTCTGATTTACTGGCACCGGGCGGGGCTGCCAGCAGCACCCGAGGCTGACCCTGGAGGCTCGCTCTGCCCACTCCACGGGCTTGTTTACCTCTCCCAGCACACAGAGCAGCTCCGAGCAGAGCACTTCTGGCTGCCCACGGCTCTAAAATGGCTGTGTCCCCATCCAGGGAGCCCCGCAAACCTATGGGTGAGGCCGGTTTTGTGCCCCAGGGCTGGGAATCGGCTCTGCCCAGCCTGCGGGTCAGGGCAGAGGAGGAGCTGATCTGCTGCCAGGCTCGCTCGGGAAACGTGGTGGAGCCCAGAGGAGGCTCCGCTTGCAAAGGCACCATTCCCACATGGAAGCACAGCCGGGCTGTCAGGTTCCCACGGTGTCACCTGCCACGGGCAACACCTTGGTTTTCATCCAGAGGCAACTGCCAGCTGGCCCTTCCAAAAAATCCCCTCCGCAGCCCCCTCAGGAGGAGCGCTCTGTTAGCCCTGTCATCCCTGGCTGCCTCCAGAGCTCAGGGAAGTGGCGCAGGAAGCTCTGGAATGAGCCACACGGTCTGGCAGACACCGCAGCATCAACCTGGAGCAGCACAGCGAGCGCCAGGGTGGGAAAGGGACGAGAGGAACCAGAACTGGGGCTGGGATGTCACCGGCCAGCAGAGGGAAGGGATTTCTCTCCAGCTGTGATGCACGGAGGGCCCTCAGCTCCCAGGCAGTGGCACCTTCTCCTCCGAGCCACAGCTGGGCAGGGGGTCCCTCGGACCCTCCCTCCCTCACTCCACACATCCCGAGGGCTCCCCAGCTCCCCCTCCCCAGCCAGCACACCAGGGAACCGTTTCCCCCCGTCCCTGTTGCCGAACCAGCCTTGGCATTCCGTTATCCCATTTTTCCACAAAGCCAGGATCTCCGGGCCGGGATGCAGAGCCCAGTGCCAGGCCAGGGAGCAGCAGCCCTACCTGCACGATGTCCAGCACCATCCCAGCCGCGACCGTCCCAAAGCCGGCCAGCAGGAACGGGAAGAGCACCTGCAGCCCGATGGAAAAGGAGGTCTCCTTNCGGCCGGGCGCTCCCCGGGCACCGCGGCCCCGTTGGCCTGGGGGCTCTCCTTCTGCTCCAGCTTGGAAGTCATGCTGCAGGACGGGCTCTCCCGACCCTTGGCTCGGTGGGCCTACAGCCAGCAGCTGCTCCAGAAGGGATCTTCTGCCAGCAGCTTATCCAGACGGCCTTTCCAGCATCGAGGAGCGACCTCTGCCAGCCCCGCTCGCCCGCCCGGGAGTGCAGAGCCTGCTCCTGCGGCAGAGATCCCCATCAAGCAGCGTCCAGGGACGGGGAACAGCGGGCACGGGGCGAGCAGGAGCTGGGAGCGGCGGCGATTCCCTCTGGATCTCCTCCTCTCCAGCGCCGTGCGCTGCAGCAGGCAGCGGGGCAGGATCCAAGCTTTCCTGCTTTGATGTCTGACGCCTCAGTGCATCTTCTCCCGGTTTTTTTCCAGCAGCACGGCTGCTGTGATGGGGCAGAGGGAAAACCAGATGAAGTGAAGAAGACAGAAGCTTAAAGGAACGCTGAAGCTGAGGAGTGGCTTTTGGAGATGATCCCGCTCAGGCTCTCCTTGCGACCAGGGCTTTGCCACTTCCTCCAGAGGCACCGTCCCTCTGCAGAACTCCTGTCGGAAGGCTCCTGCGGGCTCTCTGCCAGAACAGCCAGCGATTCCAGCAGGCTTCAAGTGTCACTGCCGTCCTCCTCCTCCCCCAGAAGAATTTCTCACCCAGCAGCACGAGGCAAGCACAGTTCTGACCCAGAGTAACAGCAGTCCCCAGTTAAGGTTACTCACGGGGCTGGGCAGGCTGCAGGGTGGGGGCTGGCATTCGGGCAGCCCGGGATTTAACGTGGTTTTCCAAGAACTCGCCTTTCACCTGGAACACACGGGAGGAAAGCAGATTTTCCGTGGGGTCCCGCGGCAGCCCGCAAAGGCAGCTCGACCCGTTTCCTCCGACAGATGCTGAGGCTCAGCCCTGGCCGTGCCCCAGCGATCCCCTGGCGGTTCTCCCGCAACCCTGGGCACCCTCGCAGCCTGAGCCGGGGGATGCGGGGCTGAGCCCCCTCCGAAGGGGCACCCGGCGGGACCCGCAGCACGATCCCCGCGGCCGGGGCTCCC